>VZTL01066980.1:7482-22966 GCA_013400535.1 Scopus umbretta | reverse complement strand
CCCCCCGCACAACTGGGGGTTGCCCTCTCGAGTGGTTGGGTGGATGCGGTGAGTGCCGCCCGGGATGAAGGTCGGCGTTGGAGGTCTTCTCCTGAGGGCTGCTGGTGGCAGTAGCTGGTTGTCTGCTCTGGATGTAGCCTGCAGCGGTTTGTGCTGCTGAGGTAAAGGTGACCTCTGCCCAAAGGCAGGGTGAACTTCGGCAGGGTGAATTTGGGGCAAACGGGTGATGGCATCAGTGCCACGTTGCCTGAGGAGTTACGCCTTGTGTCACTCCGTGAGCAGCCTGGGAGTATGCGGTTTGTCAGGTGAAGGGGCTGGCTGAAGTGAAATTAAACTGAGACTTCTGTGAGCTAGACTGGAAGATGGCGTGTTCTGTCAGCGACTTTGCTGGGGATCCTACGTAACCTAGAGTTAATGGCCTAGGCTAGTGATTTCTAGGTTGCATGTGGCTTGTTTGTGGTGGCAGTGTTTGAAAAGCTACAGGGGGTCACTGATACCTCTGTGTGCAGAAGCTCTCATCTAATCAGCTGATAGGCTATGACTGCTTATGGTACTTTGATTTGTCTGGACTTAACTCTTGGAATGTAGAGGGAGTGTCTCTGCATTTGGTATTTGGATGAGGCTCTGCATTTTTGGGTAGTCAGGTTTGTAATCTGTGAGATACAAAGCTGGAACTCCCTTAAGTTTTGTGACGAAAGTGGAGTCCAAAGCAACAGTGGAGTGCTACAACATCATTCACAGACTGCATGACCAAGTGATGTGCTACATGACTGCATTTGTTGTCTTCCTGCTTTGCTTCATCTTTGTGTTTCTATCCATGGGGAGGGGAGATGAGGATAATATGTGCACCTTCACGGTCAGGCCTAAGCATGTTATAGTTTGAGTCTGACAGAAGTTTGGTTTACTCCATGTTAACTCTTCAACAACAAGTGGATTTGCCTAGGTTGACAAATGTTGAGTTACTTCTACTGTGGAAACTTACCATCTGTAGGAGGGAAGAGGAGAGCTTAAGTGTCCCCCTGACCTCTGCTGACCAGTATTTTGTAGTAATCAAGAACTTCGAGTCATGAGCTGTGAGACTGAAGATGTCTTCCCCTGGCAGCTAGAGGACTGACAGAAGTATTAAGAAGCTCTATAAGATGATTGAAGAAAATTCAGATGCCCAGTCCTGTCAGTTAGGAGCTCTGTACTTGGTTGCAAAGCTATGACGATGAACAGCAAAAGCTTTGTAGGTTTTTATTTCCTCGTACTGTTTCTCTCTCTCTTTTTTTTTTTTTAACTGGTTTAGCTGATGAAACCTTTACAATTAGGCGTTGTTTAGAGCTTGTTCTGCTGACTGATTGGCTAGAAAATTTGTATGTTCACTGAAGATTATGGATAGGAAGCAATAGCTATTTTTTCTTCCAGTGCTGGTCATGTTCTGGAATGAACTGCAACCATGACAAGTGCTCTGTATTCCCAGTGTTTTAAGTAATATGGGTCAGCTGTTCTGTAATGCTTTTGTTTGCTTGTTTTGTCTTTAATGGACTAAGTTGCATTTCTCATGGGAGAAGTAAACAGAAATTTCTTTACAAATCCTGGAACTAATTCAGGATAACTAAAGTAAAAAGGTAGCAGGTTTGCAGGTCTGTTTTTTCTTCTCTTGAACTTTACCAATGAGGATCATCCCCTGACTGATGTGTTTTCTTTGCTTCAGATCATGCAGGCGCAAGAGTTTGTAAGGGATTTAGATGTGAAGCTTGTTGTCTTTCAGTCCGTGAATAGATTTGGACTTGCACAACTGGTTCCAGCCTGGGTGGTTGCTTTCTGTGTTCCTTTGTTGGTGCCAAGTTACATAATGTGGCACTGGGATCTGCAAGAGCGAGACTGAAGGCAGGTGCCACAATTGACGTTAGTCTTTTTGTCTAGTTTATCGTGAAGCTTTGGAGGATGGACCCAAAGGTATGTAACGTATCTGATGTGTGTGATGTAGACTTAAGTAATCATGGGCTCCTTTAGTGGATTAGATGGAGCTTCTGGCTGCAGAATGAGAACTGTTAGTCTACGTCACGGGCTCTGCCGTGGACTGATTATTCCATTTGATTGCTTGTTTCCCTGTCCTTTCCTATGCGCTCCCTCAATTGGCTTGTATTTTCACGTTGGCCTATTGGTATAAAAAAATATTTGTATATTCTTAAAGATAAGAATACCACAGGGGTGAAAACTATTTTTTTTCTTTGCTGTGTCAAGTCCTTTCACCTCTGATGCTAATATACTGAGCTTAAACTCTCTGCTTTCCCTGTCCCACAAGATTCCCAGCAGATGTTCTTGCTTTCCTTGTAGGCTTTTGTGCTTTTTCATCTCTGCATGTTTATGATCTCTTGAGTTTCATACTTTATGGGTATTTTCCCTCATCTTAGTGTTTTTCTTCTCATATAAATTTCTACAGTAAACTGTTTCTACTGTGTAGCCTTACTGATATGCCAACGTGTCTGGTCTCTGAATTCTGATTACAAACATAGTTTAGCTCTCAGAACTTCTTTGAGGCAAACTGTACCAAACACATCTGCATAGGTGAGACTTTTTAAACATGACAGTCAATTTTCATGTGGCCTCGAGTGAGCTGGTATTCGACCTGTGGAATGAGCGTGCTGACACTCTGGCAAAAAACCTCCAGGTTGCCTGTAGTCAGAAAAATGTTTTTGTATGTCATCAGTGTAAAATTAGATTAAGTGTAAGTCTTGTGGGCTGCTTCTCTCACTTTCTTCACTGATTTATATTATTCCTCTGCTACCTGCTACTGTTACTCATTAACTTGTTGAGTTGTTACTCTATTAAGGTATGCCTGGCTCATTGACTAGCAACTTAATAGGACTTTGGAAGATTTTTAGGGATGTTCTGTAGCAGTAGTTGCTAACTGCATGATGGAATGATGACAGCTAATGTAGAGAAACTTTGTTTTCACCAAAACTTATGGAATCACCCACAGAGCAAACCTATCTGAAGAATGTGGGGATAGACTACTGATGTGAATTTGAGGCTGGATTAATCTTGCATTTCCAGAGTATCTTTAATAGCAAGGGAGGAATAAAGGGAGCTGATGACTTAAAATACTTTGGACTTTACTTTTCATTAAGCATAATTGCTTGACACCTGTTGATTACTAGAAGAGTAATTACTACCTTTTGAAGAAACTATATTAAAGCATTATTAAAGAATGGTGTCTTTTGGTGTTTGCTTAGTGTGTGTAGCAACATTAGACAAAATATCACATCTTGATCAGATGCTTGAGAGCGTACATGCATAGTAAAAAAAAAGTTTATTAGTCTCTTGTGACTCAGTGTACGCAGTTGAAAGAGGTTTGCCTTTGCCAGTGAATCTGAGCTACAGGATTGCCCAAGTCCAAACTGAACCTGCAGAAATCCAAGAATGGAAGTGTGTTCCTACTATATCTCTATTAAAAGCTCTCTTGAAATGGGTTAGAGTTTAAAAGGGAGGTCTTGTTTCCATAGCTGAAAAAGGCTTGGCCTAAAGTTGGATAATGTGCATTGCACAGCAGTATGGGTAGTTACCAAGGGTGGTGTTTCCCTCTGTCTTGGGGACTTATTACTAACTGAAAGGAAGATGGGGAGAACAGTTAAGATGGTAACAAGTTCCTTGAGTAATAGTGTTTTAAGGCAAAAGCTTTCTTCATGCAGTGCAGCTGTAATGAGTGGTGCTGTTATCATCTCTTTGCTGTTGGCAGCAAGATCGTGTATGACTTCTATCATGAGAATATCCCAATGCAGAAAGCCGCTCTTTAATCAGCCCACCTACACAAATGTTTTGAGGGAAAGCAGATTCTGGGACATGTGGCTTCAGTAAGGTGGGCTCTACCCAAATCTTTAGAAATAATTCAAAAGAAGTAATATCTGTCTTCAGATAGGATACAGATGTGATCACGTACATAGCCTTGTTTAACTCTGTTTATTGACTTTTCTTATCTACCTCCACATTCTACCTCTTTAATGGTCATCACTTTAAAAGTCATCACTCTGTAGTTGTAATGACAGTAATGAAATACTGTGAATAGTGTGAATCTTCTTTTAATACTTAATTCTGTTTACTTGAGTCTATTAAGTGGTTCTTTGAACCAGCTGGAATTTATCATAAATTGGACAGCTTACCCCCAGTCCCTGATGAGGTATACTATTAGGACTTTATCTGAATAGAAAGTGCAAAACAAATCTGAAATGTAATGAACAATCTAAAATGAAGGAAAGAGATGAGTATTACATGAATTGCATTAAAAATTGCTAGTACAGGGTGCTGAAGGTGTTTCAGGGGCTTCATGAGAGGTATGCTGTTTACCAAAGTTACTTGCACTGTGACTTAGGCATAGTTCAACTGTAAGTATCTGTAAGGTATGTAAGCAAGGTGGCAGATATAAAAAGGATTTACAGAATTGCCGTGTAACCTTCTTTCACTTTGATTATCTCACTGTTTGGCTTTCTTATGTCTATGGGAGAAGTTAGGAGTTTTAAGTCCCTCTGATTCTCAAGAAAGCAGTTGCAGAGAATGTGTCAAACATGTGCAGCCACTCCTGCAGAGGGGGTGGTTTCAAATGTGACATGAATACAAACATAGAAAGTAGAGGCCCAAATTTTTATTTCTTGAGGTATGCTGCTTATTCCCACATCTTTTTGTCCATTGTATCTTACTTGGAACATACTTACACTAAAGGATGGTGTTGCTTTCCTTGTAGAAATGATGAAAGCTTTTAGAGTAGTTATATCGCTGAATATAATTCCTTGTTCTGGAATAGCTTAATCCTGCTGGGGAAGAAGAATAAAGTAGGTGGGTGTAAGTATGTAATCACACAGAAAGATATGCTGCTACTCATTTAGCTAAGAATATTTCTACCTGGAAGTTGGTGGAACTTCTAAGTGAAGACCAGTCCTACCATTTGCTCCAATTGGGTGGGGAGGAATCTCTTAATGAAAAAAAAAGTAGTTCTTTGGTCACATGTTACACTTCACTTCTATATTTAGATGCTAACCAAGATTCCTTGGTCCTTTAGTGGCCTTCTGCAAATAAAACATAGCTACCAGAAGAATCAGTTATATAGTCAAGACCCAGTGTGGTCTGTCTTTCTGTAATTACTTCTTTCAGATACTTAACTGTTCCTTAAAATAAACACTTTTCTGATATTATTGTTATAACCTTAAACACATGAATGCAGCTGATGCAGACATTGTGCTATATTCTGCAGAAAACCTGAAATAACGATGCTGAGTCGCGACATGCTTCATTAGCTGTGGGGTCCTTAACTCTCAGATAGAATGCAGAAGTCTAAATTCTAATAACTGCTATCTTTGCTGATTAATTTTAAATAGCCAACTTACTATAACTTTTTCCAAAAATAATTCTGAGTGGAGGTGAGTTATGAGTACCTTATCAGCTGCTGTTATCTTCATCTTCCCTCAAAATTATGTGGTGTCTTAATCCAAACCAGTATATTATTTACACAGCTAAGCTTTAAATTTATGCTTGTATGCAGGGGAAAAATATGGTCAGAGCAAGCTGAGGTATAGAAGAAACATGAGCTGTAGCTTTGAGACCTTCCCTTCTTTAGCTTCATCTGAACTGCAAAGCACGTGTAGTTGAGCTCATATTCAGGGCGTTCTAAG
This sequence comes from Scopus umbretta, assembly GCA_013400535.1. Lineage (NCBI taxonomy): Eukaryota > Metazoa > Chordata > Aves > Pelecaniformes > Scopidae > Scopus > Scopus umbretta. The sequence continues at coordinate 17,318 of VZTL01066980.1, read as the reverse complement.
TGTCCTTCACAATTGCTGGATCTTTGTCTTCTACTGATCACTACATTCACTCTGACACTAAAACCACATGTTTGTTTGTATGTATCCATATAAACACATCTAGTCAGCTCTTGCAATTTAACTTATAAGGCTGACTTCAGTTTCTGTGCAGTTCAGTCCTAGAAGATGCCTGTTCAATGTGCAGTTATAAAGACCTTAACAGAATTATTGCTGATGGGCAAAGCAGGAAGCCTGAGTTTTGGAAGAAGTACAGACAAGTAGACATTCTGAAGGCCTACCAACAAGAGGGAAGGAAGCAGATTGTTCTGCTTCTTTAAAAAAAAAAAAAAAATTAAAGTGGAGGCTGCATGCTGTGTAGAGTGAAGTTTTCAGAAGGAACTTGCTCTCAGGCTCTTTACTCTAGCTGTGGCTGAATGCCTTGCTTTTGCAATGTCTTTTAGACATGCCCAGGAGGTGCTGTGTGAATGGTGATTGGCATCTTTATATGTAGCGTGAGTAAAACATATGGGGAGATGTTTTCAGATTATTAACAATAAAGTTATTCTTACATAGAATATTTTGTGCAATGGGATGGTATTTGGATTCAGTGGGAGTTGGAGCAATCCCATCTTCTGCTATTAATCAAGATGGCTTTCAGCCTGGCAAACTCCGAAACAATCTATCTAGCCAGTCTGTCCTCTGAGCACCCTCAGAAGATGAGCCTGGGAGCTAATGGGCATAATTCTACCAGATAGCGAAGACGATGGATTAAAAATATTTGTATTATGACACACTATCTCCCTTTTCTTTTTCCCTGTCCAGGTGTACAGAGTCTCTAACTTCCCGTGTTTTGTAGGCAGTAAGTTACCTGTATTTTTCCAGTAGCAAGCCACATCATCAGGACTTTCCTCCCTGACACTTCTCCATTTTAGAGACTCTAATTTCATTTTCTCTCAGGTGATAGAACTGGTAGTTGTGTAATTGAACTCAGGATAATTTTTTTCCAATTTGCATATGATTGCTGCTCTTTATTTCTGATCCAAATAAAGTTTTGTGCTCTCAAATGCTTTGTTTTACCTGGAGTAGTTAATATAACTACTTCTAATTATAGGTAATGTAGTGCTCAATGTTCATTGTTTGCATTAAATAAAACCTCTGCTTGTTTTTTGCAGGTACCAGCCCAGTGGGACTGGAGTCCCTTCTGGAGCAATAGAATCCATTTTTGAGGTCTTGTATGTTTACAATATGATCTCTGACTAAGTTTGGGACTTACCCTGGTTAAACATTATATTTGTGTTCATTTCATAATTCCTGGTCATTTGCCTAATCCTGGTAGGCTTGGGGGTAAAGGGTGTTAAGAATTTGCCTTGGAAGGCACAATGAAGCTTTTGAGATCCTTAGGAAAGGAGAGCTGAAGAGAGTTATATGTATAGCTTATTCCAGCTTTTTGTTTGTGGTATGCTGATCAGTTATTGGTGTCTTAAAAACATATGGAGAAAGACCAGAGCTTTTCAGTCTCTTTCAATTTGCAGACCCCCTACAGACTTCCCACTGAAGATGTTAAATCCTTGTAAACTGAAGTTTGCTGACAGCTTTGTGTTAATTATTTTTCCCAGAACTTTAAGAAGTAATTCAGGGACTTCTGAGGCCTGTAGGCTGTAAGTTGAAAATCACTGGTTTAGCAAGTTTCCACCACAAAATTGGAAAAAAGGTTCTTTCAGTTCTGGAGTATCATTTTGCTCTGAAATAGCAGTAAATCCAAGAGGTTGGTTTTTTATTATTTAAAAAAAACAAACCAACATAACACAAGTAGATACAATTGCTTGTCCTTAGAATGAATAAATTAATGAAAGCAGCTTATACAAATGTCAGCAATGTCTTTTGGTCTGGATACTTAAATAGCAGAAACTTCTGAAGTAATCAGTGTATGCTTTTTATTGCATCTTTTTACCAAGTTAAATGCTTTAGTCATTTGGTAGTGAGGAAGTCCAGACACAGCTGAGAATGTGCTCTTCTCATAATCTTAGCAGAACTCCCCCTGCAAGATCAAGACACTTACCCAATATTCTTTAGCAGTGTCCCAAACCAACGTGCTAAGGGGCAAACTTTGATCTTTCATGTTGCTGGCTGTGACTCAGATATGTTGATAGCCAAAGCAGGCTGGAAGATACAGCAGGAAAGAGGAGCAAAGATGAAGTGCAGACAAAAGAATAATTATGCTTGTGGAAGCAGAGCTAAACTCTGCCTGATACTTGTCAGCCCACAATTCCTGTTTTTTGTTTGTTTTTTTTTTTACCTGCAGTTGCTGACTTTTTCTTCATGTTATACTACAATGCCATTGAGACAGTTCATTCCTGGGCTGGTTTGTAGTATATTCATAAACAGGAATAGGAACATCTGGCACTTTCTTACTTTGTTCTCCTAAAAGTCCTTTACGTATGAAGGGTGGAGTGGCACTGATGTGGTACTGATGAAACTGTATTGCTGGTGTTCAGCTGAGGAGTCTTGGCTCTTGATTTAATGTAATTTAACTTTCTTGAATATTCCTGTTCAAGCAGAGGTAGTATTTATAATGCTTTTTGTAATTTTGGTTCTTGCTTATTGGCTTGGTTCTCTAACTTACCACTGTGAGCATTTTTGGCAGAGAGGAACTGGAGTTTACATGTAGATATTTTAATAAGGCACCTAAGCTTTCTTTCTGCCTTTTTTTTTTTTTTTAAAGGCAGGAAAATAATACTTCCAACTTCCTTATTCGTGTTCAGAGGCCTGTCAACCTATGTTGTCAAGGTGACTTTATTTCCCTTGCTGAGGGTGATCCAGTCGTAGCAGTGGCAAGTCCTGTCCCAGCCCTTTGAGATGCAATATATGAGTCCATGCTAGATAAGTATGTTTGCCTTTCTTGAGTGTTGTTGCATGTAGTCTAGCATACTACAAAAATGCAAATGCTTTAGGCTATACTGCCTGAAGCAGTTCTGGATTCATGTTTTCAGTCTACCAGCATGCAGTCAGCTGCTGTGCTAACCATTTAAACGTAGAGTAAAACTTCTGTTAACAAGTTCTGTCACTGAACTTGATGCTTTGTAGGGAAAGGCTGTGAGGTTTTTTCAGGGTGGTGTACTTTGTAATGTGCCAAAAGCGTTGTAGCACTTGCTTCTCTATTCTAGGTCTCTAGCAAATGCATTGCCTGTACCTCCTATGTTATTTTGAGGAAAAACATGTATATATGGTCATCTTCAATGTTTCTGTGGTAGGTAGCACACTAGGTGTTAATTTATTCAAGAGACTGGTATACCACAGTAGAGGAATCCTGTTGAGCTCTTTTCAATCCTGCAAGTTGTTTCATCTGTCCTGGAGCAAACCATATAGATAATTGTCTTGCAAGATTTTGCTTCAGGACAAGACTGACAGCTGACTTCTTAACAGCAAACTCATTATCTGTATTTATAGCACCATGGAGAAATCCATCTTGCAGGAAGTAATAGCAACCTGTCTCTTGATAGTAAATTTTCTTCTTTGTTTATTGTGGTGTTTTGGGAGAATGGGGTGGTGGAAGAGGTAGAAGAATTGAATGCTGTTGGTGCGATTTAGTGAAGTATGCATATTCAGAGTTAAATTCACTCGTGATCTTGTGTGAAAAATGTTGTTTTGTTCTTGGGGAACCCTTTGTGGAACTTTGTTTTGACTTTCCTTTGTCACTGTCTGCATTCCACCCTCTGTTTTGCTCTCCAGTTGTAAACAGACTCTGACATACCCTCTGCCTTGGGTTTATTGACAACAATTGAGAAACCTAAAATGGCATCAATTTACCTAGAAATACTGGCTCTCTAGGATGACACTAGTGGAAAAAAGTGCAGAGCTGAAAGTACTTGAGTAAGTTTTGCTGGTGAAGATCACTTCTGCATGTTGGCAGAAAAAGGGTGGATTCATTTTCTTGTGGTAGACTACAGAATCATTATTAAAGCAACTTGAGCTGAGGAGGAGAGAGCCTAGGTATGCATCCTGCAGTCCTATCACCAATGCTATGACTGTTTTTGTCATCATTAGGTAGGCAGTAGCACAGGTACAAGGTGTGTGCTGTGTTCCCATGGCCCTGTCGGGCAAAGGTATGTACATGGGTGTTGGCTGCTATTTGGACTATCTCTGCAGAAAACTTGTACAATTAAGTTATTTGCTCTTGAGACTCAAATGTTTGCTTCTGTTGATGGTAAGTAAAGCGGGCCTTGTCTGTGCATGTGCTATTTGGTGGCAGCAGGCACCTGGCTAATCAGCATACCTGCTGGTGGGCAGTCTGCGCAGAGTGAGCACCAAACCCCAGCTGCTGCCATTGCCCAATGAAATGATACTGAGCATGAAACAGAGTTGAGGTGTGTGTTTGGAACAGAGAAGAAGGGGAAGCTAAGGGGACATTCTCCACAAACCTGTAGGAGATGAGGCTCTGAGTTGTGGTTTGCTGTACAGTGTTAGATTTCAGTCTAGCTGTTGAAGGATTTCTGGAATAAAGTTATGTATGGGTTTGGATGGACTTAGGACTTTTTTTTTTCCTGTGGATTCTGGAGGCCTACATTTTAAGGTTGAAAAACTCAAAAGTGGGTAGGTTTTCTCAGTTGCTCTACAAAAACCCTAAGTTCTTGGAAAATATGTGTCAGCTCTGTTGTTGGCACAGGTAATAATCAACAGTGGTTACATTCTTCATGGGGAATACTTCCTGTCAGAGCAGGATTGGGGTTGTTAGATGTCTGACAGATTACACTGTTGTCTTCTGTCTTACGGTGTTCTCTCTCTTACTGTGCTACCAAGAGGAGAAAGATACTTTGGTAGAAGAATGTGTTGTCAGCAGCAGATAGTAATTTTGCAGCAGGAGGACTTTTGAGGTCTTTTCTACATAAAGGAGTTATTGGGGGGGTGGATCATGTGGATTTAAAGGCAAATCACCTTTTTGAAATAACTCAAGAGCAGATGAGATCATCAGACTTTCAAAAATAAGGTGGCCCTCCAGCTCTTCAGCTGCTTGTCATGGATTCAGGAGAAATGACTCTAATCCTAAAATGTAACTATCTCTTCATCATAGGCTTCTGCCAGAGCAAGGTTGGTCCTGGTTCTTCCTTGATTTCTGTCTTTCCTCAAGGTGCAGTTTTAATATTTCTGTATTTGAAAGGTCAGAAGTTAGTGGCTTACTCATTATCTTGTTCAGCAGTGAATGCTTCAGCTGATACTTGTCTATAATGACCAGGCTGGTTGTGAATTACTGATGAGCTGATTAAAAAGATTGAAAGCACTTCTCAGAAGCAAGACAAATTCTACTGTTTCTCATGTGTGCTTCAAACTGGGTAAATTATGAGGTCTAGAAGAGTTTCTTAAATTTTTTGTGTTTTCATTATACACAAATTAAACTATTTAAGCTTTCCCCACCCCCCACTAGTCTTACTAGAGATTCTACATTTTTTTGGAAGTAATTTATTATGAGAATGAACAGCAAGAAAGCTGGTCAAGACATTTCAGGCATTTCTATTAATGCTAATTTTAAGTTAATTTTAATTTTAAGTTAATTTTAAAACCTGTTAATGAAATAGGTATAAATGGCTAATTAAATTCATTCTACTTAGTAGAGAAAGTGAAAGTTTACAGGTTATTAAGGTGTTGCCTTTTAATAAATCTCCTTACACCATAGATTTCTAATCTAGACAGACTATAACACTTTAACCTACAGAGAATATAAACAAACAGGAGAAACTTAAACTAACAAAACTCTCAGCACTTCATCAGTGACTACGAGCTGCTGCTGCCTCCTCCCCCTGTGCTTGGTATTCATCTTGATTAATGCAGATCAGTGCAGAAAATTTGGTAGGGAACTGTTAACATCCACATAGAGCCAATTAAAATCTTTTATGAATAGAAGGTATATATTCAGTGACAGAAATTTGACTTGACTTGGTTAGAACAAATGGATAATGAAGGGCTTTGCCACAGTGCATGTAATGTAGCCATTTTATACCTTATGAAGTTGTTGGATAACATTTCTATTTGATTTGATAGCGTTCTTTTGATAGTGATTTGATCACCGGTCTAAACAACGTTACTGCTAAGTGCAAGTATTTCAGATTCATAAGGGGGGAATCTCGAGATTCACTAACAAACTCCTGCCTCTTACTTGAATGATAAAAACTGTATTTTGAATTTTTTTAAGTTTAGAGTTTGTTTTGTCATGTTTTTAAGACCACTTCTAGAAAATGCTTCTGGTCTTCAGAATTGTAAGTGAATTTTGAGGGGTGTTTTGTGGGTTTTGTTTTTGCAATGAGATGAAGAGGGTTTACAATACCTGTTACCCAAAGTACAAGGCAGGTGATCACTAGGAAGAAGTCTTGTGTCAGCAGTGACTCGAGTAAACTTGAACATAGAACAATACTCTTTGATAACATCAAAACATGTTTCCATCTTCATACATTTTTCTGTTTCAACAGATCAATTGAAAGTGTTTCTTTGTTATATCCTTGCTTGCTGTAGCCACTAGGATGCTTAAGGCTGAATTATTTTTATTGAAAAGATATCTGTACTGTTTCTTTGTGTGCCTACAACCACTTATTTTTCCATTTGGTTTTCTGTAGCTGGGGTGGGTTTCACCTAGAGCAAAAATGAAAAGTGTTATGCTTTCTTTCTCTAAACCAAATGCCTTGAGGATTTAATTCCCTGAACTACTTTAAAAATATGTTTATTATTTCACAAGACAAAAGCAAGGATGTTATCACTTAGTCCTGACATGGAATTGTCTGAGCGAGTCGGAGTACAGGGATGCATCACGGATCATGACCTGTAATTCTCATTTCTCAGTAATTTCAAACTGTTCTCGAGTACTGTATCCACACATCCCTAGCAACGTGGTCACTCAGGTTTTTAACACCTCTTTCCCCATGTAATCTTACTCATTGCCTTCTTTCCCAGATGAGTTCTTTTACTTTTCATCATTGTCTATCTAGAAGTTGTTCTTTAGCTTAAATAATAACATAGTTAACAGATTGTGGGTTTTTTCTTCCAAGTTCCTTTTGATATTCAATAATTTTATATTTAAAAAAATTGAAAGAGAATGATTTTTTAAAAATACTTGTTTATGTCCTGCCACTGCAGCAGCAGTTTATCTTGTAGAAAGCAAAAAGGAGCTGATGGAAAGAAAATGCTTTCAGGTAATAACTCGGGGGTCTGCGTTAATTCAGTAGTAATTCTCATTTAGATCTGGGTGCATCTCTGACACTCAGCTGTTGTACAGAATAGGATTATCTGGTGTTGCTTGCATCAGAATTCAGAAGTCTTCAGACTTTTTTTGTGCCTATCTATGTTCTTCCCAGTTGTGAGAATTATTTGTGTAGCAGCCTTCTGAGAGAGCACACTTCCTCTGGGTACATTCTTCCCAAGAACATATGCAGGAGGTGCTGGGAGCAGAGCAAGAACTATTTTCAGGATGTGGCTGAAGTGGGGTTTGAGGAATGGAGTGGCATGGCTGAGGTTTTTTGGTGGGTTTTTTTATTAACAGAGGAAATAGTAGGCAGGAGAAGCAACTGGATCCTCTTTCCCTGTGCCCCCCCGCCCAGGAGATACTGTGCTAAGTTACTGTTCCTTGGTGAGGGCTTGAGACAAGAGGCAGTTTTATTTGGAGAGTTGGGGGGGGTCTTTGTGTCATTACCAGCAACTCCTTTCATCTTGCAGAAGACTTTATAATCTGTCTTCTGTTGTAGAACTCATGGTACTTCTATGTTCAAATACATCTAAATATACTGGGTTTTAAGACGGAGTTGTAATGTAGACTGTTAAAAGCAGTGGCCTGTGAATGTTATTCTAAGCAAGCAGCAGTGACCCAGCTCTAGACCAGGCTTGAAATGTCTGCATTTCTAGCAGTTTTATTTATTCTTTCCTAAACAAAGTCAGCTGTTAATCGCTGTATTTAGACCTTGTGTGTCTGTATAAATGTGTAGATATCTAAAAAAATTCATATGTATGTTCACATGTGTGTGTCTGTCTCTCTTTTTAAGAATAAAACAGGTTCACAGAAGATTAAAAAATAGGAAAGAATTAATTCGGGTAAGACTGGGGAAGATTAAATATGAAACAGTGAGGAAAAGATCTATTCTATATACCAAATTAGAGGAATGAACCACACAGGTGGAAGGAGAAGTTATAATAGAATAATATAGTTTCATTAAAGAATAGTTTTATTTTGTTTCCTTAGTGCTACTAACAACTTTTCATGCATCCAGGAGATGTACTTGCTGTGTGTGGGAGTTGGGGGCCTCTGAGGGAAGGGTGTCGGGGGGGAGGGGGCGGAACTTCTTTTGTCTCAAATAATCAATGGATTAAAAAGTGTAAGAACCACTGTGTTGAAGTTGTGGTTCTTCAGTGTGTGTGATATTTGGTAATTGGCGGTTATACATGGCATCTTGTAGTGGTAGAAGGTGAATATAAAATATGCATATTTTTTAATACTGATTTGATCCAACTGCAGAGGAAACATTGCTTGAATGTATGTTTAGTATCTTTGATTTTTTTTCTTTCATGCCAGCTTTATGTGGCCACTGAAGCTATCCTCATTGCTTTGGTGGGTGCAACTCCTCCCTACCACTGGGATCTCCAAGAGCTCTCAGCTAATCAGAGCCATAGCAACCAGTCAGTGAGTGAGCAGAGAGCTTTTGGGGAATGGCTTCTGACTGCCAATGGCAGTGAGGTGCATAAGCACGTACACTTCAGCAGCAGCTTCACATCAATAGTCTCTGAGGTAAGTCTGAAATGTGTTTTGCTGCCTCATGTGTGAGTAGTAAATGTTACTGAGTCAGTCACAGGGGGCTAGTTGTACTCCTCCTTTTTTCCATACTAATGCATGCCTTGATTAGCAAATGAAATAGGTGCTACCTCCAGGTAGAGAACAGGTAATCTATTCATATCTTTACTGGCAACAAGAGCTAGCTTTATATTGCTATGCAGATCTTGACCAAAGTTCTGCTCCAAAACCTCCCGCTTTTTACATGTGGGAGATAGGTATTGGATCCTGTAGCCTGGTTCCACAGTTGAGCTGGAATCAGTCATTCATTGTACTAACGTGCTCAAAATCCTTTGTGGACCCTGAGCTCTTTCTGGCCACCTCTTGTGATTCCCTTGCTGAGGTCAAATGCCTGTAGTGCATCCATCACGCAGCTAGCAAGCAGTGGAGGAACTGGGGAGGAAGTGGCTTCTGCAGTCTGTGCAACTCCAGGCATGAGAGAAGGCATGGGCAGTGGGGAGTCAGGTGGACAAAACAGCTCCCCCATTCTAGCCCAAAACAAGCTTTAGCTTTATTGGTATAGCCTCTGTGTTTTGTAAGTGTCGTCTTCTTTCGTGGTCTAGCCACAGTTCCTACAGAAATGATTCCAGACTCTGCACCGATGTGTGCAACACCTGCCCTTCCTGGGGCCTTCAGTATCTGTTAATGTCCAATTGTTTGGTGCAGGAGCCCTATTGGAGTGCACCTGCTACAAGACCTGACTTTGGAGCTATACAGCCGAGTCAAATGTAGTACCACTTGATAATTCATGGCTATTGCCCAGAGGCATTAATGCTATGTGAATTAGTCCTGTAAAGCACTTTATTGGTTATGAGCGTATTGATAAAAACCGCCAGCTTTGGAATAGTACCAAGCAGTTGTATACAACAGGCACTGCTGCTTATTCTGGTAATAAGGAGGATATGAGTACTTACGCCACTATTTAAATTGAAATCCTGATGGATGGTGGACTTTTTTCAGAATTATTTAAAGCTCAGTAAGGTTTTCAAACTATCTCCAGGCTTTTTCTTTTTTGCTTTTTAACTTATCCAAAAATCTTTTATTCTCTTAAACTTGA
>VZTL01066978.1:0-14488 GCA_013400535.1 Scopus umbretta | reverse complement strand
GGCCCCGGATGATCCCGGCAAATCCAGGCCCCGCCGGCGAAGCCGCGTCCCCGCACCGACGGGCGGGGGGCAGCGGGGGCCCCGTCCGGGCTCCGCACCCACCGGCTGCCGGCGAAACGCCCTGAAAAGCAAAACTTGAGGGCAGCGGCCGGCGGGGTCACCCGGCCAGAAAGGACGGGGAAAGGGCTTTGGGGGCAGCCCCGGCGCGACGGGCAGGTTCCCTGCCTTAAGGATGGGAGAAGCTCCAGATTTACCCGATTTCATTTTATTTTCGAAGCAAAGAAGCTAATAAAGGCAGGAGGAAAAAAAAAAAAAAAAGAAAGAAAAAAAACCCAAAACAAACCAAACCCCAATTCATTATAACAGCGAGACTCGCGGAGTAAACCGATTCTAATTTATTTTGGACAACGGCAACTGTACAATATATAACCCCGATCCAAAAAAAAAACCACCAAAACCAAAAGTAACCCAAAGCCCCAGCTGCAGCCGGACGCCGCAGCGTGGTTCCTTGTCTCCTGTGGCCCTGCCGCGACCGCACGTTTGCAAAAGCTCCATAAAAGCCTTTCAATTTTTGTTGTTTTGGTTTTCTTTGGTTTGGTTTTTTGGTTTTTTTTACGTGCACGCAAAGCAAATAATAAGGCATTTTAAAAAATAATATCGGAGACCTATCACTCTGGCGGGGGGTAACGATTTCACAAAATGCAAGTTTCAACCTTCAAAGTATTTCTGTAAAAAATATTCGTGCTTATATTAACCCTTTACCCTGTGGAAAACGTTGCACTAATTCACACCCACTATTATTCTCCTGCAATCAGAAATGAACCTCTCCCTTCATCTCGGGGCCGAGTTTTTAGGCTACCAATTATTATTTGGCTCTATTTGCAGTTACGCTTCCCGCAGGGTCAAGTCAATAATCCGTACCGGTTTCTCTGTGCGTGCGAGGCTTTTCTTTCCTCGCCGCCTGACTGAAGAAGAGGGAAGCGAATCGGATACAGACGGTTAAATAACAATAGCAAGTTATCCCTGGCGATAAAAAGGGTCCTGCAGCCTGAAGTTTCTGGAGGAAAAGCGAAGAGGAAATCACTTGCGCCCACGGTAAGTGGACGGTAAAGAAGATCCGAATTCCCCTTGCGCTGTAGTATCTCCTGCGGCCACTTTGCACCACCCTCAATGTCTGTTCCGCAGAAAGTTCTGATTATATTTGGGGGAAGAAAACCAAAACCAAACCCCCGCCCCAGCCCCCGTCGTTTCTTCCCCGCACAAACCCGCTTCTTATTCGGTAATTCCTCTTGTTTATTCGGTAATTCCCCTGCTTATTCGGTAATCCCCCTTCGCATGCTCGGCTTGCGCACAAAGCCGCCCGCCCTCTGTGGGCTCCTGGCTGCAAGGGGATGGGTTTGAATCCTGCGGGGCAGGGCAGCCGCTTGCTCCGCACCGGCGGGGGCCCTGCGGGCAGCCCCCCCCGCCCGCGGCTTTGCGGAGCCTTGCGGAAAGCCCGAGCGCAGCCCGCTCTTCCCTTGCGTGCGCCGCTTCGCTTCCAGGTTTTTCCCCCTCTGTGGGAAGAAGCTGTTCCTTCCGTCCCTCTGTGACAAACGCCGCCTGAGGCGAGCGAATCCTTTTGTTATTCCCTGCTTTATTTCACTGGTGTCACTGCTCCTGGGGTGTCACTGCTCCGGGGGTGTCACTGCTCCGGGGGTGTCACTGCAGCGGGGGTGTTACTGCAGCGGGGGTGTTACTGCACCAGGGGTGTTACTCACTCCAGCGGGGGTGTTACTTACTCCAACGGGTGTTACTCCAGCGGGGGTGTTACTCCGCGCCGGCAGCGTATGGCGCCCGTGGTCCGTTCTGTTGCCCGGGGCTTCACGCAGCTGCCTGCGGGAAAGGGTAAAGAACTGCGGGATTAATAATTGAGGGGTTAATAACTTCGGGATAAAGAACTGCGGGGTAAAGAACTGCGGGGTAACGAACTATGGGATAAGTAACTGCGGGATAAGTAACTGCAGGATAAGTAACTGCGGGAAAGGAAAGCGAAGCCGCAGCCCAGGTAGCCGGGCTTGCTGAGCGCCTGTGTCGCTTCGGGAGAGCGCGGCCGGGGGGCTCTGCCCAGCTCCCTCCTGGCCGGGGGCTCAGCACCAGCGCAGCCCCTGCTGCTCCCACCCACGGCCGCCTGCGCCGCAGGGGAGGCGCGGACCCTCGCCGGGGTCTCCCGTGGGAGGGACCGGTGTGGAAAAGCAGCCCCCAGGCTCGTCGGGGACGGGAGAACCCGCGCCGCGCTCGGCGGGCCCGGTGGAGCTCTGCCCTGGCCCAGCGGCCCCGCGGAGCGGCCTCCCCCTATAGCCCCTGCCCCTATAGGCGGCTGTGCGTGGGCAGGCACCCCCGGGCGGCTCCCACGCGGGCCCGGTGTCCCCGGGGGGCGCGGAGCTCTCCGCGGTGCTGCCGGCCCCGGGTTCAAGCGCGGCCCCCGCGGCAGCTGAGGCCGGAGGGTCCCCCCGGGCGGCCCCCCACTCCCCTGGGGACACCGGGCTGGGGGGCTTGCGGTGGGGTCCGCGATCCCCACCTGAGCAGGGGCTTCCCATCGGCGCTCGGTGGCTCCGCGTGCCGGTTTTTGGCCCGTGTGTGGCCTGAGAGTTTTCTGGGCAATTAGGCAACAGGTAACATTTATTGTACGTGTTCTGTCACTATGGGTATGGGGTCGGACATGATTTGCTTATCGTCTTCTCTGTGATCTTCCTCATCAAAGGAACAAGACCCAGCTGTCGGGCAGAGCAAAGCTGCGCGGCTTTAATCCATAAATGTTACCATGTAAGGGGTGCAACCTTTGACAGCCCATAGCGCAAGTCTTTGAACAAGACAGTTGTGCAACTGGCATTAAATAGCCTAATTGAATCTTTTGCTAACCACACACGCTTGCTTCGGGCAAAGGTTTTCTCTGTGCAAATATGATCTTGTCCATTTGCTAGGAAATTTATTACCTTTCCAATCATGTGAGTTCCATACTATCTGCAGACTTAAAAGCTTAAACATCATGGATTCATCTTCTGCGTGTCCACGTGTTTCATTAAGGTGCCTCATAAATTCATTCTGACTTTCATTAGTTTGCCTTTGCTTCCGTATGACACTTGTTTCTGTCTTTTCAGAGCATCTCAGTTTGATTGCCCCTTTCAGCTCTGCCCCTCTGAGTCGGAAACACAATATTTGTTCTGGTGTGTTAAAACGGAGTCATTTCTTCTGGCTGGGCACCTGCCATTCGAGGGGAGCACCCAAAAGCTTTTGAAAATGTTGGCCACATGCTTTCCTCTTTCTCCCCAAATGTCTCCAAACACCAGTGATCCAAACAGGACTGAATTCCTAGCAACTCTCAAGTCAGTATTTCATGATCTCCTAGGCCCTGCTGCTTCTCTCATCTTCCCTGCTTTGTGCGGATGAGCCAAAGCTGCGCACCGAGGGCAGGACGCGTGCAGACGGGTCCTGCCTCCCGCTGCCTCCAGACAGGTTTCATTTTGCGCGTTTGGAGAGCCGGGTCGGGATGCAAAGGCCGGAAGCAGAAGGGAAAGCGGGGACAGGCCGGGGCTGGTCTGTAATCTGCTAATCAGCTGCTCCTGGCTGATGAGATCAGAGGCCAATAAAGGCACGCTGCAAGGGAAGCGGGAGGTGAGAGCTGTAAGAACGAGTCTCAAACCCTCTGCGTAAGTTTGGAGTGCCAGTCTCAGCTCGCCGCATGATCTCGGGCGGTTTTACCTTGTTATCACTGTGACACGAATCCACCCAGCGTCAGAGATCCCCCACCACCTTCAGACTCCAAAGCTATCCTTTCTGATCCTCATAAATAAAAAAATCTTTGAAAAATGCATAATATAAATCTTCTTAGATGCAATCTAAACCCATCGTTTCTTGTCCCGTCCACCATGAAAGTGAAGAACGTAGTGCAATCCAGTCTTGCCCCTAACGTTGACATATTAGGCAACGCTCTGAAATTTCTCTTCAAACTCTTTTTTTAGACTAGTAAGTCTTCAAATAACTGCAAGAACTCATCGCATTTATACAGAAGAGGAGAAACTGCTAGGTAACTTGCAGGGATTCACCACTCAGTGTTTGCAAAGGGGTTGAACAGGGAAAAAAATTAAAAGCCATTGGAATTTCTTTTTTTTACTACTTTGCAACCAGTTTGCAAGTCCCCAGTAGTGTTTGGCCTCACATAGCTACTTGCAGTGCAATCATTTTTATTAATAACGATAGTAAAACTAGGTGCATATGGATTATATTGTTATAATATAACTGGGTTATATTGTTATGAATCTCTCTTATTTTTGGAAGAATCTTTATAAATGGCTATGAAAGGGGAGCTTAAATTGGAGAGCTGCTCTGGACATTGGATTTATTGCATTGCATAAAACACTCATCAACCTGCTTGATCTGCCTTTTTCCTCTTTATAGCTTTCTGGGTGATGGCTAAGATGGGACTTTGCCCAGACTCTGCACCTCACAGAAAGAAAGTCACTCCTGATGGTTATCACTGTTTTGTAGACTTTAAGGAGTTAACTCCAGACCTTGCTCTGGCTCCATTTCTGGTGAGTGGATTTTACGGGCTCCTTTTAACTCCCAGCACAGATTTGACACTCTGGCCTTTCGTAATAATCCTCTCACTCATGTTGTTTCTTCTGGAAACTTCTCCTGCTCAGCTTGTGCCAAAAAGCCCCGCATTCCAGTTCTCCCAGGCTTGAGTGGTTTTTTCTCATTCCTGCTTTCTTTCTGCAGTTAACAGTTAGCAAGACACAGGATGGTCCGAGGGCTATTTTAACAAGGTTTTGTTCATTTATTTTCCAGATATTTCTCTGAGCCACGCACCCTCACCAGGATGAAGTGGCCCGGTGGGATGCCCCCTTCCCTTCCAATAGCTGTACATGAGGTTTTCCAAACCTTCTCCCGGGAAGTAGTTGGGAAATCACTAAGGTGTTGAGCAACCCTCCTTGAGCGGGTTGTGTCTTTACTCAGAAGCATTTTGACCCCCTTTTCTCTCCCTACTTTCCCCTCCCGCCAGCTGCTGGACACACTCAAGTGCAAAGTTAAGGCCATGCTCAAAAGTAGCTTCACTGAAGTGCATGGGACGCCTCTCACACTCAGAATAAACCACTTCTGAAATACTGGCTTGGATCTTCACCGCCCTCTTAGGAAAGAGGACATCTGAAGAAAATTATGTTTAATTCATGGCTTCTGCAATGTGGCATCTTGCAAAATGTTACAGTTTCATGATCCTTACTGTGCAGATGGGGAAACTGAGACAGAGAAGAGGCTGAGCTATTTGATCTGTCACCCAAAGATATGGGATAAAACTTGGAATAAACTTTTGCTGGGGTCTTGCCCACCAGCCTGTCTCTGCAGGGCAGGTCAAGAATGCATTTGCCTAGTGTGAGAATGCATTGCATAAATAAAACAGTGTGTGTGGTGGAAGTTAAGTATTTGGAGGATGTGGAGAGAGAGGCTCCATAGCGATCTGCTTGTTTTGCCCAACATCTGCAACCTGCGTCTTCTGTCTGGGTTTTAAAAAGAAAGGCTATTAAAGACGATAAATTCAACACAAGCCTCATGAAAATAAATGGCGAGATGCTTATGAGGGGATCACCCAGCGTAAAGTTCTGACTGGTTCATAAGAAACTCCAGATTGTTTTTAACTCTGCTTTTTCCTTTTCATAGAGCCAGTCTGTATGAATGAATGCCACTGTGTAAAGAAACACAGGCTACCCCAAACCCACACGCCCTGTAAGTTCCCCCATCTGTGTTTTCCATTTTACAGCCTTCCTCCATCACAGTAATTTGAGCTTTGGCTTGGAAGGAGCAATGAGAGAGGAAAATCCTCCCCAGCATCTCTTTTTAACCAGAGTTTTTCAGTTCAGTTCCATCCAGGGATTGCCCTCTCCTGGAGGATGGGAGAAAGTCGCATCCCACGGTCTTGCAGTCCTTCCTTTTGGGCTGTAATCCCTGCACCTGCCAGACCTCAGGGACAATTTGGCTCTCCTGGGGCAGACTGTCCTATAATAAAATATTTTCTCCTACCAAAACTTGGGGTAGCCACACCATTGGTTGCTGACCAAGCCAGGAACAGAGGGATGGTTAAGAGGGAGGATGGTGGAGGTCTGTCCCAGCCTGGAATTGGAAGGGAAGGGTCCAGGGGAATATTTATTCTCTGTTTCAGAGCATGGACAGGTTGTTTCTCACAAAATGTGCACTTGCACCATGGAACTCGCTGCTACTGGAGGTTGTAGAGGCCAAAATGGTAAATGAGAGTCAAAGAGGGATCCAACAGATTACTGAGAGACAGATCCATCTTTAGCTGTCAATCACAACTCTCCAGGCAGAGCCACTACGTCAGAAAGTTTCTTACTCTGCTGCTTGCCAGAGGCTGGGACATTATCCTCAGCAAAGGTGCATTCTGTGCATGCCCCTTTTCCCCGTGTAGCTGCTCCTGGGCCCCGCTGGAAGCTGGGGTTGGTGATGGAAGCGGGGCCAGACCGTGCTCTGGGCTGAGCGTGCTTGCTCCACCAGCAGCACCGACGCTTCTGGGTCTCGCCGCTCTTGTAACGTTAGTTTCTTGCTAATGCCCAGCCACATTCCCACTAATGACAGATAACACCGTGGCTTTTGCTCGCCCCCATCACCCACTCGCAGGACGCCGGGCAGGCATACAGACGGGACCACGGCCTACCACAAAACATGTGGGGCTTCCCAGCACCTCACTTCCCACCCTTCCTCAGTGTCCTGCTGTTAAAAAAAGCCACCCCAGCAGCATGCCACCGTGTAGGCAGCCTGGGTTAGGTGGACTCTTTTCTTTCTCTGGCTGTGTCCCCAGCTCTTTCTCCATCCCCATTTCCAGCAGCTGCTGCCACTCGTCCTGCATGCTACGAGGCAGGAGGTTTCCAAGGTGCTCGGAGACCTCCACAGGGCAGTGATACAGAAATGCAAAGCATAAATCCTTTATGTATTTAAGTCTCATAAAAAGGAAGCCCACGTCTCCTTCAGCTGCTCTCCGGAGCCCGGGAGACTTGGCCTGATATGAAACAGATTTTTTTTTTTTTGTAACGTTGCTATTTGGATAAGGGCACCAGCAGGAGAGAAGGTCCATTTCTCTGCCTAATGGTGCTTCAAACACTCTTGTGAAGTTGAATTAACACCACTAAAGGGAAAGATTAGAAGTCACTTTAAAGTGGCTCTGGGGGAAGTTTTCAACCCAATCTATTTGCACCCATGACACTGTATAAAGATAGAGCTAATGGGAGTGCAGCGAAGTCGTAAAGACAGACAGCCTTGGTTTTAAATTAACAGGAGCATTATTTACACCTAGGACATGGGGTACAGTAAACCCTTTACGTAATCTCTGCTACTTTCTAGCTTTCCCCCTCCTACATACTTAGGCAATATTAGAGTAATTAATTAAAAAGACAATATAAAACTTCAGAAAGGTTTGATTCCCCCCCTTTTTCTTTTATCAAGTGATTCATTTTTATTAAGGTTGGTTGGTTTCTGTCAAGATAAATACACAATATCAGTGTTTTATTCTCCAAAGAACCACTGAATGGAATGCTAATAAGATTAAAATGATAATAAATAAACCCAACAGCAGTTTTTATGACCTTGTTTCTGCTGAGCTCCTTTTTGGTTCAGCTTTGCTCACACTCAAGCCTGAGCTCCTCCGCCACACAGCTCCAGCCCATCCACCACGCCATGGAGACCTGTTTTGGGGATGTTTTCCCCTTTCCCCACCCACAGGAGCTCTGCTTAAGTCTGCTACAACCCCTGAAAACCTCTCATTGCCTTCAGGAGGCTTTGGACCCACAACAGAGCTCTGCACCGTGCAGGAAAGGCTGCAGAGGGAGGAAGATAAGGGGGAAACTGAGGCTGAGGCTCAGGATGGGTCTGCAGACCCTTCTGCATGCAGGCAGCACCCTAAAACCACCCCAAAACCCAGGGCACCCTGCTGCAGCTGCTTGGCTGGTACCTGACGGTGCCCCTGGCCTCTGCAACCCTCTCCCGTGGCCTCTTGGCTGTGGTCCCTCGGCGTTTGGCAGGGTCTGGATTAGGCCTGGGGAACCTCCCTGGAGCAGCTCTGCTCTGGCCTCCCTGGGTGTGAGCTCACGGCTGGGCCAGGCTGGGAAACGCTGAACTCCTCAACATTTATTCCTTACGTTTCCCCTTCCTCCAGAGGCACTTCAAAAAATCAATACTGGCATAAAAAAGGCATTTTGGAGACAGATTGATGCCTTCTGCTTTCCCTCAGATGCTTCAAAGTGAAGAATAAGTACCTAGGCAGAGGGGAAAGCGGTTTTGACAGCCGTTTAAATCAATTAGAGCCCAAATTGCCCTGAATCCGAACACAAACGCACAAAACCGTTTCCTTTCCTGCATTTCAGGTTAGTGCAATCTCGTTGCCGCACACGTAAGGGTGGGGTTTTCTTATATACATTGGCATAAACGCAGCTTGAAATGTCAGCAATAGCACAGGTAAATTAATTCTCACTTTCTCTCCCAGCTCCAATGTTTTTCCCACTTGGTTAATTTTCGTTCGTTAACTAATTGAGCCCGGGGCTCCCTCTAGCGTCGCTCGGGGCCGCTCCCGGGGCAGGGGGCTGCTCTCGCCCCAACCTTCTCCCTTCCCTTCCCCTCCCCAGCCCCGAAAATGGGAAGGAAAAGGCCTTATGGGTGGGCTTCAGCATCGCAGCAAGACCTGCCCTGTGGAGTTTTACTGCAGATCTTTCCATGAGTGGTTTGCACGGGTGATACGATGAGGTCCTCATCGCTCTCTTCAAAAAATGTTGGAATTGAGTCAGGGCTTTCTGTCCTTGGGGTCATTTAGACCATATTGACACCAGGAGAGGACCTGGAGCTGAGTCTGTTCAAATGTTGGGTCTTCAGGGAGGTGGGCTGAGGTTGTGTTGAAGGTCCTGTATCTTCAAACGCTTTCCTGTGTGCTCCATTCCTCTTGGCCCAGGGGATTGACCTGCTTACATTTGAACATGGACTTTAATGCCGTGTTGAATAGCCAAAGCAATCTGTTGCCAGCGGTGCATGGTGCTGCCTGGTTTTTGGCAAGATGTGCAGGCAGGAGCATGCCATGATCCTGCTCATACCATCCACACAACCTCATCCCCTGGACAGAGCAGGGACACAGCCCGTGCACAGGTACCCAGGGGCAGACATGCACAGACCTCCATCTTCAGGGTCCATGGGCACGAACCGGATGGCTCTGGACCACTAAATGTCTTACTTTCTCTATTTGGATGGAGATCCCAGCAGAAAAATAAGGTTTCTCTAGTCTGTTCTAACCTTCCCACCCTGAAACAAGGCTTGAAGTGCTCTCTGCTTCTCTGACTGGTATTCCCAGGGGGAAACTGAGGCATATGGCCGTGAGCAACTCCCCAGAGCTCTGCAGGATCCCACAGAGGGAAGACTCATAGTTGTTGTGTTGGACACAGATTCAAGACTCGGACTCTTGCTGTGCCTCTGTGTTACTTCCCTGCCCTTGGGGGAATCTCTTCCTTTCTTCCCTTCCTGCAAAGCTGCTTCTGGGCAGCCATCCCTGCCCCGACAGTGGGATGCTCTTTTTATCGCTCTCCACAGTACCTATCTCCATAAAACCGCCAGCATCAGGGCCTCTGGGCCTGCCCAGAATGCAAATAGTAATAAATAATGGGGCCTTCTGGCTCCAGCCATCCTGCCCCTCCTTTCTCCCCTCCCTCAGCCACGGCATGTCCTTTGGGGGGTCTGCAGGTATGCGACCATCCGGAAGGAGCCCATAATTCTTGAGGAAGTTGTCCTTTCTCACCCTGACCGAGGCATTCCTCTTTGTTTGGAAGACTTTTCCCTGTGATCTCCAGCAGACACACCTCAAGTTTCAATCCCAGCCTCGCACTCCTGCTCCTTATTCAAGACCGTGACCTGTGACCTTCAAGGTCAGACATCTCTAATCCCAACAACAACATCTCTCTAGTCAACAGGGGGATCTCTCTTTCCCTCCCGCCTCCAAATTCCTTGGATCTGGCTACACAAATCCCTCCTCCTCCAAGAACGGGGGGAAAAAAAAAATCCCACCACATTAGTAAAAATAATATATGAGGGGTAGTGGCTCTGGGGGTGGGGTAGAGAGAAGAGACCTTAAAAGGCCCCCATCTCCCATGGATGCGAGCTAAATAGTTTCAGGATGGTGACACAACTTGCCTTTGCTCTGTTGGAGAGGAGAGACGCCGAACTCTGCTGCTGGGATCCCTGGTCTCGTCTTGCTCTTGTGACTCGCCTCTTGATTTTGGGCCCTTCTAATTTTATTTTATTTCTTTATCTAAAGAATAACTGATGGACTAGTGGGCAGATCCGCATCACCTCCCAAGCACTGGGAACAATCACAGAGATGGAGAAGTCTTTTTTTTTTTTTTTCTTTTTAGCTCTATTTGGGATCCAAACCTTCAGAGGGCTTGGAGAAGGGGTGGCTGTGTCATCAAGGGTGTGAAACGCTGACACTACACAGAGGAGAACCATAAACCCGAGAGGCGAAGGTCCCCGGACAAGGGACGGGGGGGGCAAGGGGGAGAGGAGGGCTCATATCCATCCACTTTCAAGGGGAGTTAAGCCATGGATTTGCTCTTGTGCTTTTTCCCTGCCTGGATTTCCAGTGCCGCTGGGGAAAGGGGGAAAAGGGGGAACCCTTTTTCACCTCCTTCTCTCCCCACCAAGCTTTTGCTTCGACATCCAAAATGTACGACTAAGTAGAAGGAAAACCAGCAAGAATAGCAAAGCAACACATCTGAGGAGCTTCTCCAGCTGCTTCAGGCTGGAATTGGGTTGGGATTTTTCCGCGTGGACAGCTGGGCCTGCAAGGGAGCAGAGTGGCCCTTGGGATGTCCCGGGGCCGGGAAACCCTCGGGCAAACCAGCCCCAGCACCTTCCTGCAGAGACCGGAGCTGCTGCTGGCGGAGCGGCTCTCCCCACCGTCACGGGGGTCCCAAGGACTTTTAAAAAGCCGAAAATCCCCCCGGCTGGAATCAGAGTTCAACTCCAGACGGTCTGAAAATCCTGCGTTTTAAGGCCAGGTGGTGAATCAGCTCTCGTTGCAAGGTTTGGATGTTTAAATTCATGCTAAACCCGGAGGGATCTCTTGCTGGGAAAGATGGCCAGGAGAGAAAGGGACGCAGAGTTGAGTTCAGGAATAAAATAAAACCGTGTCCTGGGAGTCGGGTCGTAAAAAGTTGTCCCCTGGTAGTCTTCAGGCTCAGGAGATGTAAAGCGACTTTTACAAGGAATGTTTCTTTCCCAACTGGGGGCACAAGGGCTGTCACCGGGGGTGCCCCGGGCTCTGCCGGAGCGGGACCGGGATGGGGATGCTCTGCCCGGGGCTGCTGGCCTCCGGCACCGGCGGCCAAGGGCGTTAATACCGACCGGCAGCAAATTTGGGGAGGCAGGGGTTTGGGGTTATTTCTCATGTGATTTGCATCATGCGGCAAAGTTCACGGCGTGTCCCCCGCCCTCGGCACCCACCGCCCCGGGGCCCCCGCACGATCGCAGCCGCGGGGCTTCAGCGGGAAAAGCCGAAAGCGACGTGAATTTCGTAAAGCCCGGCAGGGTGGGGAGGGGACGGAATCCCCGGCTGAAAACAGGTCGAGGAGCGACTGTCAGGATTTGGCCCGGAGTAACGGAGAGCAAAGCCCCCCCGCCCCCGCCTTAACGGCGTGTATCGAGTCCGGGCCCTTCGGCGGCTTCCCCGGGCGACGATAACGCCCCGAGCCCCCTCCAGCTCTCCCTGCTTGTCACCCTGCAAGTACTTCCACAAAAAAACCCTCTCGACACGGCCGATGGTCCTTGCCAAGGGCTGACCACATCCCCTGCCCTCTTCCCAGCTTTCCAGGGGCGCCTTTCCCTTCGCGCTCTTCCGACCAACAGATTTGCGCTAAAAAAGGAAAAAGAAAAGGAAAGGAAAAAAAAAAAAAAAAAAAAAAAAGGTCTTCGCTCCTTTCAGCCGAGACACCCCGAAGCCTCAATCCTGGCCTTTTTCTTTCAATGTCCTGCTCCCGTTTGTCCTTCCCTCTTCCCCAATTCCCCGACGGCTCCCGGTGATGGGGAGGAGGGAACGCCAAGGGAGCAAGTGCAGGGAGCGGGGCTGGGGCTGCGGCGGGCCCGGCGCTCGGGGGGGACGGTCACGGCCGGTCCCCCTCGGGCACAGGCTGGTTTTGTGCCCGGGCTGGCTGGAGGCACCCACGGGTGACGCTGTGGACCGCAGGGTCAATGTGCAAAGCGGGTCTGGACTTTGGTCCCCGGGGGAACAGGAGGGGGAGAGGCTGGAGGGAAAAGTCCCCCCCACGAGGGACCGCAGGGCAGAATCAGACACTGGAAAAAAAAGTTTTGTTAGGTTTGGGGTTTGGTTTTCTTTTTTTTTTTTTTTTTTTTTTTCTTAATTAAGGACTCTGTGCAAAGGCCCGTTGCGAGAGAGAGTGGGGAAAAGGATTGGAATAGGAGATGGGAGGCAGAAAGGAGATGAAATGGGGGGGAAAAAAAACAAAACAAAACAACCAAACAGTTTCCCAGCTGACGGCTGCGGCTCGGAGAAGCGCAGGGAGCGGATCCTGCGCGCTGCCCCAGGTCAGTCCCGGCCGGGGGGAGCGTGGGGGCTGGAGGCGGCTGGAAGGGGGCGAACGCCCTGCGGGGCCCCGAGCTCTCCGAAATGTGCCCCCCCCCTTCCTCCCTCCGTCGTTTTATCGCAGAGGTTTGTCTGGGTTTGGTTTGGGGTCTTTTTTTCCTATATGAAGTTTNNTTCTCTGGCTTTGGTTTGGTGTCTTTTTTTCCTATATGAAGTTTTGGGTTATACTTACGGTTTCCAGAATCTGTAAAATCCCATTCTTCTCCCCCCCCCCCGCCCCCTTATTGCCCATTATTAACTGTGGAAATCAGCATTATTT
The DNA here is from genome assembly GCA_013400535.1 of Scopus umbretta. NCBI lineage: Eukaryota > Metazoa > Chordata > Aves > Pelecaniformes > Scopidae > Scopus > Scopus umbretta. The sequence continues at coordinate 1,556 of VZTL01066978.1, read as the reverse complement.
TATATTTTTGAGAATGCGTCGCGAATATAGAACCAGAACTGCAAAATACCTCCTACCGGCGTAAGCTTTAATAAGTTTCCGACAACACCCCGTCCCCGCAGGCTCATTTCCAGGAGGGAAGGTGCATTCCAAGTGAAGAAATTAGATAAATAGAGCCTAACGAAGAACCAGATTTCCCCTTTTCTCCATGCTCTCAGTCCGAGCCGGTGTGGAAACGGTGCGTCCAGGCATCGGAAACCCGCCGGTGCTGCTGGGGTTTGGTTGCGTTGCTTCTTTGCGGTGTCAGCCCCGCAGAGGATTGTACCACAAACCATCAGCTTGCTTAAAGAGAGAGTCAGGCGGAATTCACGCTGCATGTTAAATTGTCCTCTGCGGCCGGGCACTGAATCCTGCGTATAAATCCGTTCTGAAGAGAGAGCAAGCGGGCCGGGCGCCGTCCTCCTGGGAAACCCGGCTTTCCTCTGCGCTAGACGTGCCCCCGAGCTGCCCCCGAATTGGGGACCCCCCCCCAGCCCCGGCTTTGCCGGCCCGGGAGGAGCGTCCCCATCCAGCCACCGGCCAAGGACTCGAATTCCTGCGGGTCGGGGTGGGAAAAAGAAGCTGGCTGAGTCGGAACGGGGCGGGGGGGGTACCCTCGGGGGGGCTGCTCTGCCCGCTGCCCGCCCCCAGTGCTCTGCAGCCGACCTGGCCCACGCGTGTGCAGCGCCGCGGCCCGCGGGTTTTCCGCGGGAGCGGCCCGACCCCAGCTCCGATTTTGGCCCCGGGAAGGGGAGTGGGGGGTTGGGGGACGCGTCCCGGGGTCCCCCGGCCTTTGGGGTGCTCCGTGTCGCCCCCCCGCTCACTCCTCCCTGGGTCCTGGCACTGCAGCAAGAAACGCCAGCCCGGAGGCCGGGTCGTCTTCGCTTCCCTAAAAACGCCATGGCCTTTTCGCGGTTAATATTCAATATAATATTCAATATACGGTGTTTAATATTCAATATATAGCGTTTAATATTCCATACATAGTATTGAATATTTGCACGTAGCTGTGCAGCCCGCAAGCAAGGTGCACCGCAAGGAGCTCGGGGGGGGAGCTGGGCATCAGCTCTCCGCAGGACTCTTTCTCCTCTCTATTTTTGATTTTTGGGGATGGGCTTTCGTGCCTCGGCACAGCCACGGCCCTCACCGCCGCCAAGGGCTTTCCCAAAATAACCCCCACCCCAAAAATGGGGAGGCTGGAGATAGAGCTGGGAGCACACTGCTGCGGAGCCGAGCGAGCGGGGAGGGCAAAGCCGGCGGTGGCTGCAGGGCTTTATATTAAAAAATGCATCCCCCCCCCCGACGCAAAGCGGTGAAGTTTCCCACTAAAGCTGACACCGGGGGATGGTCTCAGCAGCCTCGGCCGCCCCGGATTGGCGAGCTCTCCTGCAGACGCGTTTTCCAACAGATAAGTCAGTCCTCAGAGACCTCCCCCCCTTTACCCCAAAATATCTTTTTTTGCGAAGCCCCCAGCCCGCTCCTTCCCCGAGCAGCGCCGGGGCGGCGACCGCTCCCCCAGCCGCCTCTCCTCCCGCCCT
>VZTL01066977.1:0-12117 GCA_013400535.1 Scopus umbretta | reverse complement strand
CCTCACTACAAGGGGCGTGTATTACACGTGATGGAGCGTGTCCAGAGAAGGGCAACGAAGCTGGTGAAGGGCCTGGAGAACAAGTCTTATGAGGAGTGGCTGAGAGAACTGGGATTGTTTAGTTTGGAGAAGAGGAGGCTGAGGGAAGACCTTATCACTCTTTACAACTTCCTGACAGGAGGGTGTAGTGAGGAGGGTGTTGGTCTCTTTGCCCAAGTAACCAGTGATAGAACGAGGGGTAATGGCCTCAAGTTGCGCCAAGGGAGGTTTAGATTGGATATTAGGAAAAATTTCTTTACTGAAAGAGTGGTGAAACATTGAACCAGCTGCTCAGAGAGGTGGTGGAGTCACCATCCCTGGAGGTGTTCAAATATGTGTGGATGTGACATTCCAGGACATGGTTTAGTAGGCATGGTGGTGTTGGGTTGACAGTTCGACTAGATGATCTCAGAGGTCTTTTCCAACCTTAATAATCCTATGACTCTATGATTCTATCACTGAGGCTCGGTGCTCATAAACAGTTCCCTTCTTTTGCTTTGCCCTTGTTTTACAGTACAGATGACTTAATGCCTGTAGAACTGGTAACTAATCGCTTAGCCTCAGATTTAAGATTAGGCTTAGGCGGACTCCTCTGCAACTTCACAAACCTTGCATTTAGCTCTACCAAGCTCCCCAGATTCCCTCCCTCCCCTCCCTCCTGGCCTTCAGCACATCCCCAGGAACCCCCACTGCAGTGTCTCTGCTGTCCCAAGGCACCTCCTGCTGCCCCACATCCTCCCAGCCACTGTCCGGCTCCCAGCTGATATAAGAGATGCTCCAGCCAGATTTCAAAATCACAGCCAACCCTTGGCATCGGGGTAGGGTGAGTCCCCATGTGTGTTGCTGTGGTCCCCAGGGGAAAGAGGAAGACTTGGCAAGTAGCGGGGAAGGCAGGAGGGGATTGCTCAGCCCTGCCAGCATCTCGTTAGCGTGTGGGCGATGGCAGGGGACAACCATCCATCCATCCATCCATCCATCCATCCATCCATCTGTCAGGAGGGCAGCCTGGTGCCCAGCTCTGGCCACACTACGCTGCCAGCCTGCATCCCCGTATCAGGAGCAGGTGGCACCCCTCTGCCAGTCCCCGTGGGGCATGGGTGCTAAGTGTCTGCTCCAAAAATCCTCTGCTACGGGAAGAATCACAGTTTGCCTTGGCAACCAGGGTTTGATGGGGCTCTCTGCTCCTCCCTCCCCTCAGCACTGAGCCTTGGCTGCAGCTTCTCACTAAGTTGATTAATGGAAATAATTGGTCTCTTCATGCATCTGGAGACAGTTGCCGTGACAGCAGTTGTATTTTTGTTTTGTTCCCAGGTCGAGCTTGTTTTTCACATCCCACAGCTTCAAGGTGCTAATAGATCAGTGCACTCCGGTTCCCCTCCCCACCTCCAAAAGATATACATCCCTCCAAAGGATGGGGTGGCAGAGCTGGATGAAACACGCTTGACCCTGCCAGCCCTAGCACATGGCAGGCTGGCACCTTTCTCCCCCCCATTTTTCACCCCCTCAAGCCAGGCTCGCAACGGGTGGACACGGTTCTCTGACTTCTGCACAGCAAAGGGCAGTGAGCCAAAGCACTCATGTTCACCCAGCACAGCCATGAGCATCCATCACCTTGTGAGCCAGCATCCACAGGTCCCCCTGTTCCCTGCAGGGACCCTTTCAGAGCTGTAAGGAGTATGAGGGTACAAGTCTCTTCTCCATTATTTTTATTTTCTCCCAACTTCTTATTTAGCTGCCTTTATATATCAATATATTTTTTACATGAACAAAACCAGTGACTGTGTGGAAGATCTGCTAATGCCTGAACTGGCAAAGCAGACAAACCACAGACCAGTCACTTTAAACCCTTCAGCTGCAGAAGCCCCACAGTTGCCATTGCGGGCATTTTCCAGGAAGACTCATGTATTGTCCTTGCTTGTGATGTGTGGACATGCCATCACACCTGGGCCATGGGGTGGATTCCTTTGCAACGGGGATCCCCTTCAGACTTGGGTTCCCTGTTTTCCCCCAAATCATTCAGGGAGAAAAGTCCCTGCTGGGTTTCACCTCAAAGGCTGAAAACTCCCCAGTGGTCCCACAGCTCTTCTGATCGCACCAAGGCACTGACCTACTCAAATCCCACTTGAATTCCTGGCTCAGGGCTGCTCACCCCCAGCACAACCTCCCCAATACTTTGGAGGCTTTTCTGGGCAAGGAGAAGTAAAATAAGTGCAGAGGAGATGCAGCTGGGCCTATGTTCTAGCACAGCTAGCCTTGTCATATATAAAAGGAAGGGGAAGTCAGAGCAGGTTTTGATGGGATAGCTGTTTCTGGGTTGAGGAAGACCTTTCTATAGGGACAGAGGTAAACAAGGATGGGTCTTTATATCTAGCAGGAAAATGAGCAATTTTGTCCAGCTTTTCTTTGTGATCTGAGGAGCTGAGCTCTGCTGCTGTGTGAAAGCAGTGTTTGTACGGCTGGGAAGGAAGAGCTTAGCCTGGATGAGGTGTTGTGCAGGCTCTAACGATGACGCTTTGGCTGCTGCTAGTTGAGGAGGCTCTGCTTAGCACAGGGTGCATGAAGCTGAGAGCTACCTGCCTTGGCTCTTCCTTATTCAGGCTTGCACGATCCCACAGGAACTCACATCCAGCACCCAGAGTCCTTCTGACTTGGTGTGGTGTAAGGGGCTGAGCGAGAAGCTGTGAAACCTCCTGAGGTGTGAGAACCCTGGCAGCTCCCAGTGGCACCTAAAAATAGCCAGGGCAACTCTTAAGAGTGTCACTGTGGAATGAGGCTGATTAGCAAAGCCAGGCTTAGCTCTGCTCCCTGCATGGAAGAAAGCCACCAGCAGGACTCCCAGCCCAGGGCAGGGGTAGTGCTTGCCTGGGAAGATGGGGGCGGGGGAAGATCTGTCTTCGGGAGCTGTGGGAAGGATTACGTGCCTAGGATGGTGCTACTGGTGCTTTACATACAACAGAAATGGAAAATGTAGGAGTTATATATAGGCTGGCAGTGAGAGGTGGCTGAGCTGAGCCCTTTCAGGTGGTCCCATGCTTCTGTTACCCACTGAAATAAGCACTTTGGCTGTGCTACCCTGCTGCCACCTCTGCTGGCCTGTGCACTCCCTTCTCTGAGTATTTCTGTGATGGATAGAGAATTTTTTTACATCTGTATCAGGTGATAGCATCTTCTGATCCTTTCTGCAGGCAGGGTAAATCTGTCTGCGTAAGTCACCAGGGATATGGCATCTAGGCACAAGCTGAAGTGGTGCTCAAGAGATGCCTGTTGCATTACACTGGGGATGCTCAGTGATCAGCACAAGTTATAGTCGCAGAAAAGGGAAAGCTTCTAATGAAATTAATTGCCAACTATTTTATGGTCCACTGAAATGTAGCCTGGATGCAGAAGGGCACAAGTAGTCTCTAGAATACATGGGAAAGATGCTGGGTACAAGAGATGAACTGCTCTGAGGCACCTGCAGGAGGAATGTCTACATGCACCAGAGAGTCCTGAGATCCTGGATTGTCAGAGCTGCAAACAATATGGCAGTGGCAGCTCTGTGTAAGGGAAAGCTCAGCACAGGAACAAGAGAAAGCAGCAAGGTGATCTGAGGACTGAGGAGATGCTCTGAGTGCAGGAGCCAGGGGACTGAAACCATGGAAAGGACTGTCTGGGCTGGCAGATCTGCCATTTACACCAGTGCCATAAAAGGTTAAGCTTTGGAGATTCCCTGGATCTTGCTGGGCTGACTCTATGTGCAGAGCAAAACTCGCTTACATGGTTATGTACAGGCAAAAAATATTCCTGTGCAAAAGTTTGTGGGCAGCCTGTGAGCAGAATTTGCACACAACGTCCTCATCACTGGCAGGGGAGAGGATGTGCAGCACGGCTTGCACTAGAGCCTGCCCTTAGGGTCAGTGTTGGAATGTGGCTTGGTACAAGTATGTGGCTGTGAAGTATGGAAAATACAGCAGGAAAGTCATTATGGCAGAATTGTTGATTATTCCTGCCCCCCCTTAGCTTTCTAGCATCTAGTAGTTTGGAATACAGAGGTAGGTCAAACGACTCTATGAAACAGGAAGGAAAAACCCATTCCTGTTTATGTAATATCTCCTCATGAATAAAAACTATATCAGTCCATAGTTTGAATCCCTACCTGATTCAGTTGACTTTCCTTCTGGGCATGACTTCAAACAAGCTTCATATGCAGCAGGGCAGCAGCTTCTGGGGAAGGAAAAGAAAATAAAAGTAAGAAAACATTATCTGTGCTTTTGTTGGAAAGGATAAAGCTCGGCTGCTTTTTCTACTGTCTGTGACTAGGACAGTGAAGGGGACAGAGGGTCTGGCAAGGCTCTGCCCAGCAGGCTCAACTGCGGCCCGGCTTGGTGAGCACAGAGACACCAAGCAAAGGGCTATGGAATGGTGGTGTTTGTATGGCACCTTCTCGGAGGGTTTCTGCTAATAGAGATTTGGCCTCTTGTGTCTAAGAGCAGGGAAAGTCCAGCTGGGGGCCTGGCTTCACGGGGAAGTTATCTTGGGTTTTGCTTCTCCTTTTGTTAACTTCATGTGGGTGTGCTGGGAAGAACCGAAGCAACTTGTGTCTCCTGACCTGCATCATGGGGGGACCTGGCGGCTGCTTCAAGGTTATAAATGATATTGGTTTGCCGCTCTACTGCCCTTTAAAGAAGTGAAACTCCCATGTCAGCTTCTCTGAGGCAAAAGGGGAATTTTGATCTGGTACTCTTAGTCATCTTGCTTTGTCCATCTTCTGCTCCTTGAGTTTCTCTGCTGTTTGTGCACAGCTGTGCCTTCTCCCACTGTCCCCAAGCAGCACTCAAAGACATTTCCTCTGTGGCCTTAACATCTGTGGGTGCATTGCAATCTCCTGACCTGCAGAGCCCAGCCAACAAGACACTTGCTTATTTTAGCAGCTGTTTCAGCTTTCAGACTTTTTGGAACATCATGGACTGTTTTTTTCACTTTGTCCCAGGGATAAATATTAGCAGAACAGAAAGCAAGATATGAACCATTTAACCATATAAGCACTAGCTCATCCAGCAATTCATTTGTCTGGCCCATCTGGGTTGAGTACCACTCTGACTGGAACTCTTCCCCATCATTTTCCAAGCTGGGACAGATCTGCAGCCTTTCTCTTTATGTTTTTTGACCCACTTTTAAAACTCCCTAGTTCTTGGAGCCGACTACTTGCTGGCTCTGGCCCTGCTTCAAAGACAGGGCACTTGCTGCTTCTGTGTGTCAGTTTGCTCATCTGTCAAATGGAGCTATTAATACTCGCTCCCCTCGCTAGATGCTTCAAATATTTGTATAGCATTTTCAGATCCGCAGATGACAGGCTTGCAGAAGTGGAAAATTCTAATTATGATCATGACAGTAGTCAAACAAAGACATGGAGATTTAACAACACACTTTTGTTAGTGTTTACCCCATTTACAGTGAAGTGCTTACTGGAAACACTGGAACGGAAAAGAAACAGTATTCTCACAACTCTGGGAATATGCATCACCCTTTTTGGGGCACCACGCAGGCAAACAAAAGCAGGAAGGAAGAAAGCAAGTCAGCTCTGGAAATCCATGAGTCTTTATTTCCCTCCCCTTTGCCTTCCTGCCTCACTCTGGCTCACATGTTACACAGCCCAAACAGTTAAACCTCCAGCATTTCAGATGTGTTGCAAAATATCTCAAAATATGTGGCCCTCTGCCAAGGGAGGCTTAAAGCAAATTGGGGCAATGATGCTCTGAAGCAGAAGTTGTCACTGAGCAGCCCTGTTCCTGATGGATGTGGGGGCAAACTCCCATTTTCTCTCAAAAAAAGCTGAGTTTTGGAGACAGAAATTCTTTAGCAACTGGTATTGGCTTTCCAACCCTGCAGCCCTGGCCCTGGCTAGATGTTTTTCCCCACAGCCCTTGCTTGGAGATCTGGAGTCTACAAATCTGCAGCTGGGCCCCTTGTTCCATTCCCGAAGGCTCATCCTCTGCTGGCTCATCCAGTCCTGCTGCTCCCGGAGCGATGGGCAAAGCACTGAAGGCCCCTCTGTGCAAAGGCCAGGCAACATCCCACATGGGGAGTTCAGCAATTAAAGGGTGGTGAAGCGCACTAGTCCACACGGTGTGACTAAGGATGGGCTAAAGTAACTTGTTAAAGAATGTTTTACATTTCCTAATCTAGTCCTATAACATGTCAAGGTACCACGGATTATTTTGGGACCCCTGTGGAAATGTTCATTGGGTAGCTAAACATCCATACCCCACCAGGAATGAATTACAAGGGCATCAGCATGATGCACATGTTTGGGGTTCAGATTCCCTCCACACTGATCAGCTGTTACCCAACAGGAACAAGCACACAAAAGAAACTCAGTGCTCTCAGCATTGATTCAGAATGAATGTATGTTCCAAACAAACCCAAAATGCTTTTTGGCAGAATTCAGCATTATTCTACACAACAGCTGTTCTGGTGCTGCTTTTGATCCAGAGAGGAAATCCTTTCTGGTTTCAAGCAAGGTGATGGCAGCAGAGAGAAGGTCATTCTCTCTCTCTTGACTCCTGGGTAAACAACAGGCTGTATGCATTGCTGATCAGAACAGGAGCCCAGTATTCTCAGAGGAGGCTGAGAGACTCTCATTTAGTGCCCTGTCCCCAGCAGCAGCTGGCATCCTTGGTATCAGAGGTGCAAGAAAAGTTGTAATTGTAGTGGAATGTTTTTCATCAGTTACTAATTACCCTGAACCATGAGGTTTTATAATCTTTAAAATGCAATATCCTCTTAATCATACCCAGGATTGTTTTGCTACAGAGATAACTACCTGGTATCTATTAAAAACGCCTTCTGAGCTCTTAGTTCAGTGATATCTCATGGCAATGAGCACCACAGATTAATTACACTTCATGGAAACAGTAATTCTAGTAAAGTTGATGACGCTCTGGTGGGGATATGTTTGGCTTATTACATCATTGCAAATATCAACAAATGTTAGCGTTTCAGTGCTCACCGGGGAGTTCCCAAGGCAGCAGCTTGCAACCAGCAACGTGCCTGCATGAAAGCTAGCGTGAAGGAGCCATGCAAAGAGCACCAAGACTCTCTGGGGCTGTGATGGGAAGGAAGCATTTGGGATGCTGGATGTGCAAACCAGAAATGCGTGGTGTAACTACATATCCCCATAGACTTGAGAGGAGTGGGAGTTTTGAAATAAGGGAATAGGTGGTTCATAGTCCAACTGCTATTCTTCCTGCTTGTGCTACAGGTGCCAGCTGAGTCCTGGTGCGATGTCTCGACCTCTCCAACTGCTGTGGTGAGGAGCTGGGGACAAAGTCCACGCAACAGCTGAACCTTCCCTTCTCACTGGCTGGTGCTGGCAAGCTTTGGGAGCAGCTCCCTTTATGACTTGGCTTTTTCTAGTCATGGGGTAGAGACAACTAGAAGCATGGGGGTTTTTCCCTCCTACCCACTCTAAAATGGGTACTGTGATGGAAAACTTGTTTTCTGGATCAATCCATACATACAGCTTTGGTGACGCTAAGGAAACCCTTAGCAGTGTAGAGAAACAATTGGATCCAGGCTTTGAATGTGAAAATGGGAGAGACCAGAACAGGGTGGCACAGAAAGGCAAACAAAAAGCTGGGTTGAAGCTTCTGCTGTTCCTTATGGACTTGTAGATTCATCCCTGATTCTGCCAGACCTGTATGAGCCCAGGAAAACCATCTGCTTTGTGTGTAGCCCATGTAAAACAGGAATAACAGTGGTGTTTGGTGGCCCAGAAAGGCTGGAGGAATTAATGCACAGCAGAATGTTGCAGGAACTGGCTCAGAAATTTGGGAGATCGGGAAACATCAGCAACTTGGAAAACTTTTTCCATAACCATTTTGGGGGCCAGGGTTGTATGCCTGCAGGTACTCCTCTGAGTAGGCTCAAAAGTAGATTTTCTTTTCTTTGGAACAGGAGGATAAAGGAAAAAAGCAAAACTCCACATTCTAGCTCACCATGTGTCTGTACACCTCCTCAGAACTGGCCACTGAGTACAGAAATACTGGGTGGTTGGAAGATGCATGACTATGTACATTCTTGGATTTTCATCTCTTTGTGACCAAGCTGCCTACACTGGGAGCCTATGAACTATATTTAATGGTCTCCAGTTCTTTGAGGCATCTGAGTCTGTACTCTCTGGAAAGTGTCCCTGAAAATGATGGCATGGGGGACTTGTACATCCATGTGGAACTCTGTCTGAAGGACTCAATGCCCTTAATATACCTCAATGCTTGAGGTACATTAAGCACTACTGTTTAAGCTGGCTGTTTAACCTACATCTGCACCATAAAGGAATCCAGCCATTGAAGATGCCTTCATGTATCCTTCTTTCCCAAACACCATCCCGCACAAGAGCAGAACCATGACAATTTCTCAGTCGGGTGGCCACACATTTGCATGGTGGCCCTTTCCAGCCAAGAGCCTCAGAAGTTGAGGTGTGCCCCATAGCTACCCAAGCCAGGCATGCTGACCTCACCATGAGCAAACAGCCCAGAGCCTGAGGGCTGCAACCATCTGAGGGTCTCTGCCACCTGGTCAAGCCATCTCCACTCCACAAGCTTCCTCTCACCCTTGCACTTCTGCAGCATCCCTGCTGCGGCTGCCTCTTGCTCGTTTGACCCCAGCATGTCCCCCTCCTAGTTTGACACCAGCCCAGCCACCCAGGGCATTGCTTCTGGGTTCACAGCTATACTTGGCTCTTGTTCTGCAGAACCATTTATCCCTTCCAAGCAAAGGGAAATGTTTCCCAAACACTCCTTTGGGGCCAAAGCATTACATGCATGTGAAAGCTCACCACCGCGGCTCACTACCAGCTGCTTAGGGGAATCCAGAGAGAGGAGAGAAAGACACACAGCTCCGAGGTGGAGGAATTTGCAAAGCCTCCTGAGAATACCACTACACAGCAGTTCTTTTTTTATCCTAAGTCTTTGCCTTTTAAAACATTTGCTTGGAAAGCTTGATGGCAGGGAGTCTCCAAGCCCGCTTCTGCCACCGCACTCTGCAAAGCTCTTGCTCATGCCCACAGTTTGAAGGGAAGCCCTGGGCAGCCCTGCAGCTCCCCACAGCCTACGGATGAACTCGTACTATGGCACCACAAAGATGGCATACCAGGCGCCTGTCCTGCAGGTTGTCATCCATTCCCATGTGAGCAGAGAGACACCCTGATGCTGGAGGGGATTCCCTCCAGCAAGTTACTCAGAATAAATGGACATATGTCAGAAATGAGGACAGAAATCCCCATGGGGGTCACTGATCCATGGTCCTTTGTGATTTCTAACCACAGAGCCTGCTCCCCTTGCTACCCCTTTGCAGCAAGTACTGAACTGCACTATTTTCCAAGTGAAACAGCAGTCATCTCCCTGCCACGAGCTTACAAACAGTTTCTCCCAACAGCAAAAAAAACGGGATGCAGTTTAGTTTTTCAGCCCACAGTCTGTGGGCAGCAAAAAATCTCGCTGTTCACAGCCGGTTAGGTAAAAGTTAACCATATCTCTAAACAAATCACCCCTTGGTAGTGCGGCTCTGGCCCCATGCCGGGGCTCTCCTGGCCACCCGCAGCCCTACTTACGGCCACCCTGGCTCCCGCTGCTTCTCAAATCCCAAATTCCACGGTCCCACCGCCGAGGAAGAAACAAGAGGCTGGATTACACCTCACGGCGTCTCTGCCCGCTGTGGTGAGCAGCCAAGCCGGCCGGGGGAGTCGCAGCCAGTCTCAGATTTGCAGTTTCCTTGTACTGGGAGCTGCTAAATGAAGTTGCACTTCTGGGGCCGAGGGGCGTGTTCTCCTCCCCTCCCGAGTCGCTCCCTGCCCGCCTTAATCCAATGCTCAGCCCGATGATGTCAAGCAGCTACCGCTCGGCTCCTACCTTACAGTCAGCAGGAAGGATCCGTTTCCTTTCCGCAGCGATCTTTGCTCAGCTTCGCCTTGCAACCCCATCTCCCGGCAGCTACATGTGTCTGAACATCCTTCCTTCGATGGTCGGTGCTGCAGGTTTTGCTGCGGGGTGCTTCCTCCCGCTCGCCGCTCCCCCAGATTTCTCCGGCGCACATCCCAGCGGCATCCTGCTGTTCATCCTCTCCATCAGGGCCTGGCCAAAGGCACCATGCCACCCCATGCAGCCTGAGCTGTTTTGCCAGGTGTAGTGCTGGGGAAGTGCCCCCCAGGAAAAAAATAGCTTTGTGGTTTTTTAGAGTGTCTTTTGCTCCACAGACTTCCATGGGGTAAAACCCAAGTGTGCTTCAGCTCATCTGCCCCTGGGTGCCAGCCTTATTTGGGGGTGAAATGCAGAGCTGGTGACAGCAGCCAGATTTAAGGGGGGAAAGATGCTTAAGGGCAAGGCAATACCGCATATCAAGCACATACCTTTGTATCCACCCTGCTGTGAAGCACAGCCGGGGAGCTCGGGGCCACTCCAGGAGAAGAGGAAGTTTTGGCTGTTCTGATCACCCCAGGAGCCCAGGAACATTCCTCTGGGCGGTATTACCTCCCTGTGTCACATCAGCCTTCAAGACACCACCGGGTGGCTGAAGCCAGCTGAACAAGCTGGGTGCAGTGCCAGGTCTCTAGCCTTCCTCTGGCCCATGCTCCTGCAAAGCCCTGCCAGCGTGGTGGGAAGGTGTGTGAGCGCACAAGGGTGTAGATATTGCTGCCTGCTCCTGCCCGAATGTCCAGACTGGAACAGGGCTCATTAGTGCTAGTTGCTTTGCTGAGAGAGTGAAAGACTCACTCCATCCCTGCTGTAAGGACACTTCAGTCCTCAGCCTTGTAAGGGGGAGAAGACATGGCACGACTCAACTGGTGAGCATGAAGGGCGTTTGCCAAGGACCGGACCCAGTCCCCGCTCGAGCTAGATGAGCTTTTATTTCAGGTTGCATGCAAAGTGGGCACTGTGAGCCAGGAGGACTTGGCTCTCCCAACCTGCCATCTCGCTGAGCACCAGACAGACACAGAAGTGGCACCTCTGCCATCCTGCAAGCTCTCCCATGACAGATGGGCCCCGGAGCCGTTCAGCGCTGGTGAGAAGCACCAGCGTCTCCTCTCACCCCGACACTGGCTGTGCAGCTGGACCTGCTCCACATCTGCTGGCATCGCCGCCTCCAGCCAGAATCTGTGCGCACCCAAAAACATGCTGTTTGCCATGGTAGATACCCACACCCTTGCCATTGCATGCAGGAAGAGATAAAAACACCAACAAAAGCAGCAGGCAGTGCAGGAAACACCCTGATGACAATACTGAGGCACAGAGGAAGGGGAACAGACCTCAATAAAGTGAAATATACCCATGCTCAGTGCATCCCCAAACTAACCTTGTGTAGCTCTGCCTCCTGATTCAACTCAGTTTTATTTCAAAACCAGCCCCAAGAAGCCAGTTTGATTTCCTGAGCTATATCACTTGGCAGAAAGTCATCTCTCTCCAGTGCTTTTGAGTCACACATTACTACTTGCTCGAAAGTAACAGTGAAGGATTCACCACAATGCCCTGCCTGTCTTCATGAGATGTAATGGAGGGAGGAGGGCTCTGCCATGCTGTGCTGAGGGACCAGCACAGCTCAGGAGATTGCTATGCTGGCCTGGACAGGCTGCAGTTTTCTCTTTACTCCAGCTCGTATTTGAAAGTGATCCAGAAGGCTACAGCTTTACACTAACACTTGGACTGCAGGGTTTGAACGCCAATCTGATAAGGATGCAAATACTGCACCAGCAACCCAGGCATTTTCTGGGCAGCCTGTGGCCAGCACCATAACAATACGTGCAATATACAGCAATGGTAATAACAAAGCACTTCAAAAAGCTGGAAGCACAGCATACGATCTGTACTTTTTGAATAAGATCCGTACAAACTACTTGTCATAAACTTCCCAATCCTGTGTGTCTGGTCCTGGCCCCATCCATCAAGAAGTCCATCCTTTCCTGTACATACTCACATGTCCTTACAGTGATGTCCTCATCCAAGACTATACCCTGCAAGGACTGGTCAGACATTTTCCATCAAAACTCTTTTTAAGTAGAAAAGTGCAATTTGGGATTTTCTGCAGAATGTATCTTTTTTTTTTTTT
>VZTL01066976.1:0-14118 GCA_013400535.1 Scopus umbretta | reverse complement strand
CCCTCCTCTGGACTCTCTCTAGTAATTCCTCATCTTACTTGAACTGGGGAGCCCAGAACTGGATGCAGTACTCCAGATGCGGCCTCAGTGAGGCAGAGTAGAAGGGTACAATAATATCCCTCAACCTGCTGGCCACATTCCTTTTAATGTGCCTCAGGATACCATTGGCCTTCTTGGCAACAAGGGCACACTGCTGGCTCGTGGTCAACTTGTTGTCCACCAGGACTCCCAGCCTGTACTGGTGCATGGGGTTATACCTCCCCAGGTGCGGCACCCTACACTTGCCTTTGTTGAACTTCATCATATTCCTCTCCACCCAACTCTCTCACCTGTGCAGGTCTCACTGAATGGAAGCACATCCTTCCAGTGTATCAGCCACTTCTCCCAGTTTTGTGTCATCAGCAAACTTGCTGAGGGTACACTTGGTCCCCTCATCCAGTCATTGATGAATAAGTTGAACAAGACTAGGCTGAGTACTGACCCCTGGGGAACACCACTAGCTACAGGCCTCCAACTAGATTCTGCACCACCGATCACAACCTTCTGAGCTCTGCCATTCAGCCAGTTCTCAATCCCCCTCACTGTCCACTCATCTAGCCCACACTTCCAGAGCTTCCCTTCCAACTCCTTTGCTTTTTGCAGAAATTGCAGAACTAGCTCAGTGGACCCCATTTTACGGCCATGAGACATCAGCTCTGTGTGGATAATCACCAAGGTAAGTGTATTTGCATGTAAATTAGGGGACAGCACAGCAATTCTAAAGTGTAACTTTGTATCATGACAAAACACAACAGAATATGCTTTAGCATTAGTTCAGAGAAGAAATGTTCAGGTTTGCATACACACTTGACATATATTACCTGTCAAGTTTGCATGTTTCCCTCCCTGCCCCTCTCATCCTCCCCCCTCCAAGCAATCTGTGTTAGCATAAACCTTATTCTACAGGCCTTTCTTGTCCAAACCTACAGGTGATCATATTTACAGTATTACAGGTCCCTGATGACTTGTGATACCTAAAGACTTTGGGTTTTGTACATTTTAAGTGCAGGTAAAAGTTGTAGCAGATGGCAGGGTATTCTTGATTTCAGCTACTAACTGGGGGGTGGTGGTGGTTGTTGTCATTGGTTTTGTTGTTGTTTAAATCTTTCAGATACTTAATACATTTAGTAATTCCTATGTAAAATTTAATTTCTCAAATCATTTTCCAGATCATAAAATTAACAATAAACACATTGAAATAAACAAAGTAAAGAAAAATAAAGAAAAAGACTATTACCTCTACCTATTGAAAAGAATTAAATCCCAGGATGCTGTTAGAACCCAAGCTCTCCAACAAAATCTAAGGCTACAAGTCCACTTGCTCTAAGCGTCAAATCCCTTTCTCCTTTTCAGAATTCTTAGGACCTACTTTCCAGGGAGGGAAACTGAGTTATTATTTCAAAGTGCTACCATAACAGTCACAGTCTTAGTTCTCCATAACATACCACTAGACATGTACATAAGCAATAATTCATGTCTTGAGTCACTATTTTATAAGCTCACAAAGATCCATCACCCACTCATATTTCCTTTCTCAGTGATAATGAGACCCAAAACATCTCTTTGACCCCCTTTTCAAAGGAAGTACAAGTGGAGAACTCATCACAAGGAAATTCTTCTGCTCAGTTTACAGGAAGGCTGAAAGTTAGGACAGGAAAGAGATCTCTGCCCACAAATCCCCCAGATCTTTAAATAGCCCACAAACCTTGAAACAGCAAGGATTTTTCTTTCCTCTTCCACTCACAAACCATTTGATGCTTCTTTTTCCTGGACTTACACACTTCTCTAAGAACAGCAACTAGATGAGGCAAGAGAACTCCATGACATGTAAGGAACATACACATATGACCCTTGAAATGAGAAGCTTTCACATCTGTCTCTTCTCAGTACCAACTCTCTATACCTCAGTTGCAATACTCTGTCTTATCCAGCTTTTCAAAAACGGATTGAATACCACACTATCATTAAAAGCTGTCAGAAAGCAGATTGATCCAAACAAGGGTGAAAGAAGCTGGTGCTAAAGATTGGAACTATAAATCTGGCTGCTAGATAGTTCTTAATTTCCACTTCTTCGGTCCCAGATAAATAGGACTATATTTATTAAAACTGACTCAAACATAGAAAAAGAGAGAAGGTAGGGAGGTGTACAACTTTCATGCCCACAGCTAGTTTAGAAGTTAATCCAGAGGGACGTAAAGCGGATGGATTTATGTAAGTTAAATACACTGATAATCCTAGGTACTTCATCATAGTGCTGATCTTAACACACAATTTTCATTATGTACAAATGAACAACCTGTACTTTTTGTATTAAATTGCACTTGTCATCATAACATCTTTACTAAAGATAAATTTATGCATAGGCACTATATAATATATTCTAAGTTACAAAATAAAAAATTATTCTATGGAATAAGAACAATAGTTGCTGAAATGCTACAAGTTATCACATATTAGAAATATATACTTAGTTCAGATGTGGAAGAGTTAGACACAGATTATATTCCAGTGTGTATACAAAGTTAAAAATAACTTCTTAAAATGTATTAACTTACTAAACACCTTCTAAATACCATCAAAAGTTGCACATCTTTGCACAAGTTGAAGTGTTGCATAAAACATCACAAGGAAAGTAACATATGCAAGACCAGCAAATCAGAATGAGGGCCTCTGTAGGCTAGAAAATACAAGAATATTAAGAGAGCAAGGACTCTCTAATATTCAACATTTAATATATCGGACTATTTCTTAATTTCCATTGTTAGTTCTAATACACTTAGATTTCTATGGGTCATATTGTTAGATTATTAAGCTCCAAGTTTGGTAAAATTGTTGATTTGGCATATAATTGTTGGTTTAAAACATGAAGGTCAGCCAGAAGATTAGCCTAGAAGTACCAAGCTGTTCACTAATGATAGTCCAGAGAAAAATAAAAGGAAAATTAAGTTTTGCAACCAGATCTGAAATGTTCTAACACGTAAGATTCATTTATCATGTTCTCTTGAAGCTGGATGAAATGAACTTTTGTTAAAGTAAAACTTTTGTAAACTACATCTACCATATCAAATATAAATGCAGTAACTGTTAGCACTTGCAGGAACACTGTCTATGCTCAGAACTCTGAATTCCCCCAGTCTTTGCATAGCATAAACTAAAAAATACTGTCTAATCACTCCACAAAGACAGAAATTCGCTGCTGATTGCAGAGAATTTTTCACGAGATGAAACCATGCTATAAACGTTTTGAAAAATCAATTCACTAACACAAGTTAATAATATGAATTAGTAACAGAAATCTGAGTCTTCAATTTCAGCTATCATTTCCTTGTACTGACCTCGTTCTTTCATGTTGTTTACATACTGCTGTCTGAAAAAAGAGCTTAACATACACATTAGTAAGACATAAAAAAGTGTTTTAATTTGCCAAGGAAATAAAATAGACTTCAGTACAGAGTACCTACCAAACAGCACAGATAAAACTGAAGACTGAAGTTATCATTAATAAATGTAAATATTGTGATTTTTCATAATAAAGCAAACATGCTTTAACATTTGAAGATTTTTTTTTTTTTTGTACAGCATTCCAATTAGACACAACTTCAAGGTATTAATTTACCTCTAACAGGATTAAACCCAAACACATACTGTATGAAAAAAAGCCTCTGGAAATGTCTTTTAAAAGATAGGTTCCAGACAGAAATAGGTAATCCATCAAAATGAACAACTCCAGCACTGTTAAAAGGAAGCATGTGGGAAGGAAAGTCATATAATTAAATAAGAAAAAAAAAGAAATCTGTTAAATATCTGTTTCCCTATAACATGTATTGCTGCTAACTAAGACTCTCTAATGGTTAGCACAATACAGATAACAGTATCTGTGAGTCAGGTTGCCCTGAATTACTGACTACGTACCTTTATTAATCAAGACTGCATAGTTAACACAGCTTTTTCTTTTTCTTGTATATTCCCAAACAGTACATAAGAACTAGGTTTCATTAACTACACCTTTTAAGCAGCTAAAATCTGAAGAAGAGGTAGGATTTGGAGGGGGGGTGGGGGGGAAGAGGTAGAAGGAACCAACTACTCGGTATCACAACAAGAAGGTACTGTACCTTTAAGGAAGAAATATGGTTCCGTTCTGTTTCACAGCTGAAAGAGAGCTTATTCTCGGTTATAGAGATTACTTACCTAAAACTTCAGTTATTCCTCTTTTTCCCTTCAGGCCAGCCTCTCTTTCACTCTTGGGAGCTTTTACCATTTAAGGTCAATGTTACATCTGGCTCTGGTAACTAAAGCTGAAGCAATTTTTAACTCGGAGATCCAACAGGCTGGCTAACATTAGAATGAGAGTTTAAATTTAAAGAAACTCTTCAAAAAGCCTCTTTCTTGCCTCAGAGAATTACAGAATAAAAGGCTTTCCTATTCTGGCATAAGTACTCCGAGTATAACATGATGCAGACATCCCATTAGTATTCTTCAAGTTCACTGCATATAAGGCTCCACTTACTCATTTCTGATTAAAATGGGCAAGTAGGAAGAACAGATGAAATAGTTTACATCATGTTATTTAACCCTTAGAATTTTTTTGCTGAAACAGCTGCTACTATTTTTCATTCCCCCAACCCCCAGCTTTGTTTGGTCAGAAGGAGTCTAATTTAGAGAGCAAATACAAGGCATGTGAACTTTTAAAGAACATTGGCTTCAGTCCAGTCATGGGCTCTGCTCTCCACTTGCAGAATATAAATTCCCATTGAAGACCACAGAAGTTGCTTGTATCCCATGAGAGAATGTAGCTACAAACCGGGTGTGTGTGTGGGGGGGTGTGGGGCGGGGGTGTGTGTGGTGTGGGTGGGTGTGGGTGTGTGTGTGGGGGTGGTGTGTGGCTGTGTGACGGGCTGGATGATGACACCAAAACAAAAACCAAACCACCCAAAATGTTTACCACACCACACTCAGGTACCTGCAGCAGAATCACATGCATGAGATTCAGAGCTCAGCTCTGAAACATAGATCTTACTCCAGCCCTTTATCCAGTTCTGATTATTTATTTAGAAGTATTATAATTAATTCCACAGATCCTAACTAAGAGTTCTGCTTATGCCAGGTGCTGGAAAGTTCTTAAATACAAGCAAGCCAAACCCTGTCCAAAAAACCTTTCACAATTCAAGTAAAGACAAGAGACCTGAGGGTGTGAAATGTCAAAAAAATGCACCAGAACATATGTAAAATTACTAGACAGTGCGTTCGAAGGGGGCATATTAGGGCTGCTTTAAGAGAATGGAATGATACTAAATTCATTTTGATAAGGGCTAATAAGAGCATCAAGGCAGAAATGGATCAGACAAATGAAATTAAGGATTTGATGATTTGACTTGGAAAGTACACTTCACAGGGGAATGATGCATAGAAACATGAGGATGCTTGTAGAAGTGGGCAAAGTTGAGTTGATTGCAACATAGCACAGTCTCTGTAACGTAAGGAAGAGGCTGGGCACTTCATTTGTGCCACACCATGCTCAAGTTTGTGTTAGGAAGTCTATTATTCTACACTTATGATAGTCTTTGTCCCCAAAATCAATACAGTAAAAAAGTTCTGAAAAACTTGTAATGTTGGCATTTAAGCTTGATCCCAAGATAGCGGGAGTAGCTAGGAGTTTCAAAAACTATTTCAGGTTTTGATGTCCTTTGTCCACTTACAGTCCTTTGCACCATCACTGGCTCTCTGACAAGACATTTTAACATGTCTCCTTTCGTCTTCTTGAATTATTATTTTATTACCCACAAACTCAAGTTTTGCAACATTCTCAGCATGGTTACAGTCTTCCATCTAGTTATCTCCAACTACAGAAGTCTAACTAACATCCATAATTCATCATTTTTGTGTTTTATCTTCCCAGAATTTCTAGGCCACAAGCATCAAATGTTTCATTTGTCTGCAACAGAAGTTGTATTTCTCTTAAATCTGCATGCATCCCTGTCACAGCAAAGACTGCTTTGAACCCCGTTTGGGCAAGAACAAGTTGCTTAGTGCCTTTTAGCACTACGATCCTCTGGAAAATAAAACTTTTCAATTAAGTTGCATGTTCATTGGTCTAGCATCCTATAATCACTGTTGCCAAAATTTAGCCAAAATTTGTTAAAGTAATGGAGGTCTCAAAATATTTTTGAGTTTCTAGAAGCCTCATGAAATCAGTAGCTTGTAAAAAAGATTTAAGCTACTGTCCCTGCTATGGGAGAAACTTATAGCGACAGAATTTCAGTTCTCTTGTTTGACCCACCCACTTGCACCACACAAACCTGACCCCTGCTGTTTAGGTAGAATTTAGTGGACACAGAAGGACCCTAGAGGTACTTGTGAGAAGGGGAAAATTATGGTTCCATCAATCTCCAGCTCCTGAAACTGCTTGTATGGTTTTGTATCCTATAACACGCTCAATGCTTTGGCAGGTGCTTTGCCCAGAGATTTGTTTAACATGAATGATCTCTGGCCAAATGCAAGAGAAACTTGGTACCTAAAACCTAATTTTTTGAATGAGGGAGTCTTAGCATCTAAAAATTAATTATTTTAACTAGATTATTAACAATGTACAAAGCAGGCATAGTAACATGTACCACGTAGGAAACATTTTTCATAGGGCTTTTTTGTTTGCTTTGCTTTTTTTAAGATCTGGTGATACCAGAGTCTTTTAAAACATTTCTAATACAGATAACTGACCACACACAGTAGCAGCAAACTCTCCCCACCCTTTCTCACATAACCCAACATATTTATGTTGCCTGTATTATGGTAGTGTACAGCATAAAATTATTCTTTTCTAAATATTCTGAAGTATCTCAGAGTAGCTAGATGTAGTTCTCTGGGGGACACATGGCCTGGCAGTGGGATGTATGTGCCCCCACCAGTTAACTTCCTGTTTTCTCAATTTTGACAGTTCTGTGACTTATGAAAGTAGTGACACAGTAGGTATCAATGCTAAGTTTCATGAGTCTGGCTCCCTAAGTTTTAAGATTTTTACTTGTGCCTTTGAAGAGACGAACACAAGCACTAAAATCCTGGTCACACTGAAATAATTGAGAGTTCTGCCTCTAGGGCTGAAGTATAAGACAGACTTCATACAGGATCTTCATTTTTGGGGCACAACCATTTCCAAGTGCAAACTTTGAGCAACAGCAGACAAGTGATCTTGCTACACTTTTTTTTTTTTTTTTTTTCTCTCTCTAGTTTTGGCTTCAATTGGGCAGTCTGGGAGATAAGAACTTTAACTCAAAAGGCTTCTTTGAGTAGAAATTGTTGTAGGTGTTTTCACTTGAGCTTTTGATGGGCTCAGGATAAAGGCATAAATTCTCCACCATATGTAAAGAGTAACGCCTAGAAAAGAATTATATGAAAGATAATTTCCATATTATTTTGCAGATTTTATGCTTCAGTACTTTAAAAATACACTGTATTAAAAATGTTGTTCATTAGCCTTTTTGCCCAAACATAATCATTATCCATGTGATAAAAAAAAAGGCATGTTATAGCTGACAAAGTATAAGTGGCAAGACATGATTATATGCTCTATTCTTTATTCAGTGATATCAGACTTTATATTAGACTAAAGTATAAAGATTATTAATCAGGCAGGCTAAAAATTTGCAGCAGAAGTGGTAATACTTGCACTTAAAAATGGAATTTTATTACATGATTTTTTCATATTTCATTTTAAAATATGTTTGGAATGGTTTTTATCAGTTAAATTTTGCCCTACCACATGTGGAATGCATTTCTGTCAATCTCGAGTGTGCCTCACAAATGCCAACGAGCACTGACCATTTTGTTTATTGAACCAATTGTATTTGCCATCCTCATCATCCTATTTCTCCTCAACTGCATGGAAAAACTAGTTAACCGAGTCTCAAGTTTATGACCAAGATTTCCTGTGTGCCTTCGTCTTCTTGCACAGGATTTTTTTGCTAATTTAAATGTTTAATCTGGCATCAGATTTGTGTTTTTCGTGGGTTTTCTGGCTTGTATGTTGCTACCACTATAGTGCACACAAAAGTCATCTTATCACACATTCTGGCATCCAGTATGCAGATCTCATTTATGTATGCCACACAGTGTTAGAGTTGCTAGCTTCATCAGACAGGATTAAAAAACAAAAGAACAGGTCTGATAAGTAAATCCATTACAAAAAATATACAAGGCAAAACATGCAATAAACTTTCCACATCTGGAACTCACTCATTCTGCCAAATACTAAATCCAGATTGGAATCTAGAATACTTGAACTAAAACATATGTTGGTTCAACAGGATGGTATTAGTCAATATTCACTCTGCCAGTCAGCTGAGCAGCTATGCTAGATTGTTTATGCAAAATGTAACGAAATTTTATGATACTTTTAACAGTATTTATGCAGCAACTTTTCTAGATGAGTCTTCAGAAAAGCAGTTTTGCTTCCAGCTTTCTACAGCAAAAGAGAACTTCATATGAATCAGAAATGCTCAAAGAATATGCAATTATATAAAATAAGAGCGTGAAGAACAAGATAAGGAGATATATGCTAGAGCTTAGTCATCTTAAAGCAAACATCTATATTGACAACAATGTAAATAAAGTTTGCTTTGAGGTCATACAGATGATCCTATAAACTAGTCCATGTTATGTGGAAAAATTTGAGAGAAGTACTCAAAGTGCTTGCAAAAAACCTGCTAATTAAGCCATAACGAGTCTTTTTATTTATAAAGCTAACATTTTTCTCAGTCTCAAAATAGCCAGCTAATAATCTATATATGAGAAATAGACAGAGTCCAAGAAACAAAATTTCAATCTGTTTACTAGCATTCATTAGAAGAGAATCAATAAAGTGATCCAAACTGACAAACACAGTTTAAATGCCCAAGTCTTCTGAACAAATGTTACATCAAGCATTTACAGAAACCATTATATTTTCATTTCCCATATTCATGTATTGTCTTTTTATTTTTTCCCCTCCCTTTAAGAAAGTGATTTTAAAAGTGAAATTCCAATGAAAGCACCATATTAAGACATTTGTCATAGTTTACAGGGAAAGCAAAACAGTATCAGGAATCTAAACTTTTGTGGGCAAGGAAGTTATTCTGTTTCCATGCCCTTAAAATCTAGCCTACCAAGAAGCTAAATATATTGAATACTTTTTAGCATACACAGAGTCTTCCAAGGTCATTGACACATTTCACTTAGTCTAAAAAACTGTTTTCTGAGGTTCAGCTTTAATTTCTACTAATAGTAATTGAAACCTTAGCATGTGTACAAGTAATGTGTTTAATACATTTTTAAATGATTGCCTTGTGTTCTATGGAAAAAATTTTTGGTAAGTGATCAAAATGAAAAAACTGCACTCATACATTTGATATTTGGGAGAGAGGGGGGGTGGGAAGAGTTTTTCAAAGAAAATATTCCAGAAGACTTGACACAATCATGGCCACTGGCTGAGTAATTACCGTAGAGAACACCTCCCATCAGAGCTCATTTTCTATTTTAATTCTGGGGGTTGGGGGACTGGTGTTGAAAAGGTATCTACAATAGCAGGATTCCAGCAAAAGAGAAGGGATGAAGTTTTACAGTACTTTTCTGGGGATCTTTTTAGAAATCTGAAGAGGTTAATATTCACTGGAACTAAGCTCCATCTTACCTTGTCTGTGAGAAGTTAGGCAGAAGTGAAGAATTAGGAGAAAAAAATTCCAAAGGATGACAGGCTTCTCCTTCCACGTGGATGTACATACATATAATAATATACTACTGTACTCTAAAGTACAAGCGAAGGAGACTAGTACTGCACACTGATCTAGGCCAAAATAGTAAAGTTATACTTCTTCCTGAATTTGGTATTCATACTGAAATTTGGATTTCCTATCATATTCCAGTCCAAGACAAGGGAAATTAAAATATTGCAAGAAGATACTTTAATCTATAGAAAGAAAAGCATGACTCTGCTTTTTCTTAGGAAAAGGACACAAGACAGACATTTTTTAGGCTTTAAGCTGACATTTCCTTGCTGAATTAATCCTAAATAATAATTCTTAATCACATGTGAAGCTTGTGAAGGATATATCCTACCTGTATTGATCCAGAATGCTTGCAGACTCAATTAACAGTCCTAGGTTTTAAGAATTAGTTGCAGGGCGAATAACGCATTTACCACACAGTAAAAATAAACTTATCAGGAAGTAATGTGGGAAGCTTTTATTAGGGACACAGTAACTGATCTCCATTCCTACAGCAGAAAGTAAAAATAAGTACAAACCCTGACCAGAGACTGAATTGGGTTAATACTTGTTTTTCAGTGTTGAAATTTTACTCTTTGTCATTTATTCTAAAATTTTCAAGCAGCTTGCGAAAAAGTAAGGATAGAAAACTTATTCCACCTCTACCAGTAGAATTCCAGAGAAAAAGCTCTGTTAACTCACATTTTCATTGATTGGATGACTACTGTTGCCAGACTGTTGCAGGGTTCATTGGATGGTTCATGTCTTTGTACTTTTTCTTAGAGAAGATTAATGTAGTGCACTTAAAAAGAAAGAAGAGTATCAATAGAAGGTCTATAGATGAAACTGTCACTTTCCATTGTAACACTGCAGTTTCAGTTATTTGAGACGAAAAAATTGTGATCATTTGGGTTAACATGATTGGCTATAAAACACCGATTCCCAAAAATAAGGTAAAATTTATTTTATATGCTGAATATATGTAAGAACATTTTTTGAAAATTTTAAGCTTACTTCATGTTTTGCAGAAAGGAGATTCAATCTGTTGATGCAACCATGACTTTTGCTTGTCCCTTTGGAATTATCCTTTTTTTTTTTTTTAAGTCTCAAATAACACATTTCTACTAAGTACATGCTAAGAGTTCAGCAGTTTCAGAATACAACATTAATTGTTCGTGCATATTCAGCATTACTATATGTGTATGTACATAGCTAAATGTTTGCCTCAAAGAAGCATTGCAATGAGAAAGCTGGGATTAACAGAAACATTTATTCTAATTTTTCCTAGCTTCACATAGAAGTAGCTGTTGGGCATAGGACTCATTCTTTGCCAATGTTTAAAAGGATGCATTTCCAGTGAGAATTTTTGCCAGATCATCCTTAAAGCACACTGAATTTCTGTCGTGCCTCCAGAACTGTCTAAATCACAGTTTTATGACTTGTTGGAAAGACATACCAGTATCAACATGAGACTCTAAAATATCTTTTCTCTGTGTGCTCCTTTCCACACATCCCCTTCTCATTCTTCCTTCTGATATAGATTGTATCTTTTTCACCTCAGATCTAAAACCAGATACCCCCAGCCTAAATTTCTTCCTATACTTCAGTTTGATCATAATTTCCTGCTGGGTGTTCCCTAACAGGCAAACAGGTGACCTATTTTTCTGTACGTTCTCTTCCTAGGATTCTCTTCAAGGGGAATGTCCTAGTTTTAAAAGACACAGGTATTTTTGTTCAAAAACACTAGCAAAATAAGGGGTTTTTTGTTTCAGTTATGAGCAAGATTTTCTATTTTTCATAGACATATTCATCACACACAGAATTATATAAAAAAACCAGTTTATCTATTCTTTTAAAAGCAGAGTTAAGCCTCTAACAGCAGTCTTGTATAAAGAAAATTAACACCAAAAAATCTGATAAGCAGATGCCCTAACCTATATTTTTTTATATATATATGAAATAAACAAGACCAATATTACCTTATGATATACTGAACTTTCACAAAACAAGACTGACATGCTTTTACTAGGAAATGCATATTCAGAGTTGGGTGATCTCATACTACAATAAGGCAATGAAACATTCATCAGCATTGTGTTTTAATCACCAGAGCAAGTGATTCTGCTTTTTGAGATAGTGTTTGCTTTATTTAAAGCATACAATCTCGATCCACAACTGCTTCAGACCTTTCTTTTACCTACTATCCCATAACAAGAAAAACAAAACAAAACAAAACCCCAAACCAAATCCAAGACAAAACCAAAACAACTCTAATATTATTTAGAGATACCTACCTGAAGAGAGGGAACATATAAATAATAGGGGATATGTGAGAACCCAGTAACTTTGATGACATATGATGATCCTGGAACTAAGAGAGTTTAACTAAATATTAAGCATATTAATTAGCCTTGAGTCCAGCCATTTTATATTCTGATGCTGCCAGTGTAGTAAAGTTTAGTAAGAAAAAAATTTACCAGTGTGACATATAACTGTGCCAACAGGTACACCCATCTATATAAATTAAAGATGGATGTTTTATCTGGGCATGTCATAGTATCATGCTTTGAAATGAATGTTGTAGCATAGGGTACCAATATTAATAGGTGCACAGTACCCCTGCAGGTCCCAAGCTGGTAGCAAGCTCACATTACCCCCTACTCTATCCAGTAGGGTTGGAACAGAGTGGAAACAGCTTTGCTATTTTTATAATAGAGATCAAACAGGGCAGGTTGAAAGCCAGTCCACTTTTTACCTCCTATCCCACAGATGTTCATCAGAACATCTGGGCTTTTACCAGAAGGATGAGAACAGCTGGCAGCAGCTTGGTATCTAAAATCCCCTTCGTCCGCCCTGAATGGGATTCAAACACAAGCATGTGCTAAAATCCCCTAAACAGTTCACTATAAAGAATATAACACAGCATGGCCAAAAACATGCTCCAATCCTCTACACAGTGATGGAGATTATGGTGGCATAGGCTTTGTTTGACAGATTAATGTTTTCCCTAGAACAAGCTGCATAGCTTTTACCCAGGGAAGAAATAAACTATTCAGTATTGCTTCATCATTCTCTCTCAACTGACAGCATTAGTTGTATTTGCAAAGGATTGCTTCAGTTAGGAAAAATGACTATCAGCATTCCTTTTCCCTAGAAATGCTCTCACTGTTTCTTGAGTTAATCACACACGGCTTCACAGGTGCTGTCTCTGTTTTCCAGAAAAGCCATGTACCTGCCCTAAGTGCCTGCATCATTCTCAAAAGCAGCTTGTCAGTCAAAGCTTAGGACTCTCTCCCTGACTGAGTTGCAAAGCATTCCTGGTTTCCCTTTCTTCTGAAGCCTGGCTACTGTAATTGAATTGTATCGTACATGTTCTTTGTGGGAAGAGCTGAAGAATAAACAGCAGCTGTACGCAGAGAAATAAACCAAGGACAGGTATCACTTGTAAAGCAGCCAATTCTACAGCAAAAGTTGTATGACATTGTGAGAGAGGCAAATTATATAGCTATAGGATTATAGCATTCCAGGCAGTCTGAGATTTAAATACAACTCACCTTTCTCCGAGCTGTTGCTCCAGGCTGTGCAAATGTACTTCACTTACTTAACATACATTTTTCCCCCTCAATTGTAAGTTAAGATGATGGTTTGCCTTTTGAAACAACACAGAGTTTGAAAAATAGTTATTTCCTCAAGGAAAATACTCTACTTGACAATTTTCATCCCTCTCTGTGCATTGAAACCCATATTTCTTTTGAACACTTTTATTAATACTAGAAGGTATTTAACCATGTGAGATAAAAATATTTTTTCTTCATTGATTCCTCAATATAAATACAACAGAATAGCCCTCATTCTTGTCCTTATCCTCAGAACCTGCATGGTGGTCTTACATACTCGAATCAGTTATACCAGGTACTAGTTATGCCACAAACTGGAAGTTTCCACATTGCAGTATTTTAAAGATTGCTTTAGCAGTATGAGGACACTTTCTTGGTGTCACAATTTTTTTTTAATTAATGTCATTAAAATATTCAAGCAATACAACATACATTTATGCAGCTATAGACTGCAATTTGCATACAATTACTTTTATGGGCAACTATGTCTTTAAAAATATATGTAAAATACTTTTTATGCTCAGTTACAAGCACGAAATACCACAGACCAAAGCCATTTACCTAAAAATATGCTCTTCTGTAACAGTCACTTTAACCAATTAAGTGTAGTAGCCCATAAAGAAAATACATCCTTTAATATTTTCAGATGGGTTGGTGAGGAGAGGTAATAAATCAAACTAGAAAAAGGAAAATAAACAAAGCCCCAAACCCTTTGTTTACCTGATTCACAA
>VZTL01066971.1:0-20242 GCA_013400535.1 Scopus umbretta | reverse complement strand
CACCAGCCTGAGGGAAAACAAGAGAAAAAGATGACAAATACTTAAGATTTTTTTCAATACTGTAAATAATAAATGCAGGATATATAAAAAACAAAAAACCTATTAGGAAATATTTCTGGTTTATGTTGCAGGCTTTTTTTTTTGGTGGTTCTCTGAAACTACACTACTGTAAGAGCATGGTGTACAAGTACTTCTGTTTTTATTTGAACAGCCTTACAAATGCCACATCATTGTAACAATGAATTGCATTTAGGAGATTCACACGCTGCCTTCCCTTATTTAAAGCAAAAAAAAAAATCTTTGTGTGTCTAAATTAAGCGTTACAGATTATGCCTCTTTAGACATACAGAAGTTATTAATATCATGCAACAACTCACCATAAAAGGATTACTAGATACTCCAACAGCTGCAACTTGTCCAAAAGGAGTTACTACAGGCTTTGCCTGTCCAAATGCAGCAAAACCTGCTCCTTGGAAAGATAAGTGAAAAATATTAATACTCGTAACCAATCTTCAGAGAGTTCTTTGCTGCAGCTCCCACACAAAAATAAGTGGAAGCTTGGACTGCACAATCAGGAGGATTGATCCTACTTAAAACTATCAGGAATGTAAGTATAAAAAGAAATATAGCTAGGCTGTTTGTTTTATTTTCAACTGTTTGGAACTAATCAATTTCCAACTTCTACATATGCACTTTTTTCAATGTTATTTTATCATTGAAATTTAGAGAGAAAGTACTTTCCAATTTTCTCTTGCCTCTGTTCTATAAAGTTAGACAAAGTGTTATAATCTGCTGCAGACACTCCAAAAATGAAGACAAAACAATCTTTCTTGCATAAAAACCCTCTAAACCTCGGAATACTTTAAATTTTAGTATCAGTTTATGGTAGAATTTCAGTTATGTCACTGCATGCAACCAAGTCAGAAAGCTCAACTACAGAGCCAAAACAGAGTGTGGGAATCCCTCATCAATATTATCGAGTTCATATAGAAATAAATACACACCCATTATTACTAACTTACAGACAAGATTACTTTCTCCACATTTCCGATTTAAACAGGATTGTGTAAAACGTATAGACCTACCATTTGGCTGCTGAGCAAAAGCAGTCTGTTGAGGGAAAGCTGCCTGGGTTGGGAACGTGGGCTGCTGAAAGTTGCCACTAAAACTAGTAGGAAGACTGTAGGAGGCAGGAGTTCCAAATCCTGCAGGCATGCTCATGGATGCAGTACCAAATGTTGCTGCTGGTAGGCAAAAAATAACATTCAATTATTTGTAAGAAATCACTTTTTTCATGAGACAAATTACTATAATGCCATGTTAAGAAAAGTCTCCTAACACCTCAGTGACCATACAAAAGTTAGATTAAACTTCTACAGCCACTGAACTGATTTGTTAACTGGGATCACCACCAACTAGGTGCATAATTTACTTCTGCACTTTAAAAATGAATGGAATAATTTAAAATTTACTAGATACAGCACATTCAGATATACTTTCTGAAAACAATTTTTTTATTTTACATTCTCTGCATTATCATTTAATTCCCCCAGAGGTTTTTCTCGTAAAATTCCGTACAGACCAGAAGCAAGCACTTTCAGGCAGCCATAAGCCCCTCTGTTTTTCTCCTTCTGAGAAAAGCATGAAAGGATCTTCCTACTTCAAGCTGCATTACAGGAAGTTACAAGTCAAAAAAAAAAAAGTCCTAAGGGATACATGCATCCCCTCTCTCTTCATCTCATCCTTAACACCACTTTAAAGGAAATTTTCACCATGCACATTATTTGCACACAAAGTTCCTATTGCAAACACTCTTACTGTTGAGGTAAGACTTAACACAGAAAAACCCCAAAACTTTTCATCTGATTCTCTGCTGAACATTTCAAGTAAAGAACACACAGCTTGTATGCTATTTGACATGCCTTCAGCAAATAAACAGGAGCATATCAAGTGCAAAAATGTAGTAACAAAACCATTATTCAGTCTTTTGGGAGTTATTCTTGAAAGAAGCAGTGTATAGAAGGGTTTTTGATACAAATACAGACACCAGGCATTCTATTTTAGTTCAACATTAGACAGGACTTTTCTTTTGAAATGTTGCAAGTTAGATTTTCCACAAGCTCAACTATTTAAAAAAAATAATATAACTAATGAATATAGCTTAATTATAAGTTGAAAAATGTACCCCAAAAGTATTCAAGGGCAAGACGTTATACATACATAAACTGTTGACAAAGTACACACAAAACTAATGTACTAACATTGTTCTCAAGTTACAGATAGCAGAGAAGCTATTCAACAGGAAAACTTGCTAAAACAGCAAACAAAAGCACAACAAAATGAGCAGTGACTTGGGACATCCCAAAAGGCATCAAGCTACTGTTGGTAGAAACTTCAAGAGTCACTCAACTCGTTAGCAGTATATTGCGACCATGGAGGATATCAATAATGGTTTTGTTTTAGTTGCTTAACAGGTTGCCTACGTATGCTCTTCTCTCCCTTCGCCCACACCCACTCCATTTAAAAACACAGTCTTCTGAAATTCTACGTGCAGAGAACCAGATAGCTATCAATAAGCTTTTACAAGCAAGAACAATTAGCCACAAGAAACTTGATACCAAATGTGGCCACCTACCAAAATGAGCCTGAGGAAATATGTGAGAGTGCATTGCTCCTGAGAGGCCTTATGGAAGCCACAAAGAGACCAGACAATGTCAGATCATTTATACACTCTTGAACAGTCATTTCTTAGTTTTTATATATAAAAATATACACATGTATATGTACCAAACAATTTGTCCATAGCACGACCAGCAATAGATTAAGCTAAGAAAACCATTAGAAATAAATGCTACAGAACAGATCTCCCATGTAATAGATAGCAAAGTTCATGCAGAAAGAAAGCTTAGCATAAAAGGACAGGCTCCAAGTTTACACCTTACACTGAAACGGCTAGAATATTTTCTTTACTTATAGTCGTTATCTCTGTTACATAGTAAGTTATATCAGTATAGCTGCCAAAGGGTTGGAACCTCTGCAAGCCAAGGATAGCAGTTTAGAAGGTGGAAGGATAAAGTTACCATATTCAAACAGATTATCTAAAGAAGCTACAAGTTCTTAACAACGATCCAAAATAGCACAATTAGGAATGAGATTAAAATAAGGAAAAATATATTTTGGGCATTAAATAGCTGAGTAAGTTTAAGTACGTAATATCTCAAAAGGGACTGAAAACAAAATTCATTTTAGCAGAGGACATGAATTTGATCAATTCAGTTTTAACTCAGACTGATCACTAACTAAATCGACCTAAAACTTTCAGCAAACACAACTCAATGTTAAAATGCATACATCAGCAGATTTAAGTCTGTGGAAGTCCATTTAATACACAGAAGTGCCAAAATTTAGCAGTGCCTTTGGAGAGGAAAATTAGCATAATCTAACATCTAAATCCATGAAAAGTACAAGTTTGCTTTTTTAAAAAGTGATTAAGTTTTTGTCTATGGAGTTATGATTCTGCAGACACCCCCCCCCACAAATTAATGTAAAACATAAGTGTAAAGATTATATTTAAACATAAGCAGTATTGTTACAAAAGAGAAAAATATAGGACATCACCAATGTACTGAGTAAGTGGACTGGTGAAGAACCAACAGCCCAAAAGCCTTGTCTTTCCTGGTTTATAGCCCCAGCTCTTTGGTTTTGAGGGTTTTCAGGACTTCGAAATAAAGAAAGAAAAAAAGCAAGTGTACCAGCTTTAACAGCATGGCTTTCAAGATCCCCAATTTCAGGGCAACCTGCGATGAAGCATGCTTCAAACCCAAGGTTACAGTCTTGGAAGGTACCCAACTGGTAATACACAGACTACAAATAACTGAGGTAATATTAGATGATCTTAAACAGATCATTTTGACTTTCTTTTCATGGCCACCATTTGAAATACTAGGATTGGACCAGAAACAGGAACCTAATGTCCTCAGCCCAACAAAAAAAACATCACTTCTCTCAAAAAAAGTTAAAGTTGATTTCTTCAGCCTATTCATAAATATCATACTCTACACTGAACACACAAAACATGTCAAAAAGACTAGATACAGATAATACAGAAAACCTTTAAGGAACAAACTGTCCACTGTGAAAAAAAGAATCAATGCAAGTCTTGAAAGAAAGTTTCTCAAACACCCAGGGTTTTTTTTCCTAACCTGTTGCTCCTCGGCTATTGGTCTGGAATGGATTTGTTGAAGGTGCCACTGGGGCAACAGGGGCAGCTACAAATGGATTTGTGGAAGGTGTTGCTGAAAGATTAAAAACATTTTATTTAATAAAGTCTTTTAAAAATACCCAAACTAATTCACATTAAGTTTATACAGCTTTTATACAGATACATAAATATCTGAAGTTACACATAAAATTAGGAATCGATAATAAAATGCTTAACGTGAAATGCATAACAACAGTACTTTTTTGGCTTCCTTTAGTAACTTCAATATCACTAGTGTCAAAGTATAGCACTATCAACTAAAAATTAGTAAGACGTTTGCTTACAGCCCACAAAAGGTGTCAGTAACACTTACATACCTCCAAATGGAGCAGGCACACTTGAAGATGCAGGCTGTGTCTGTGCAGTAGCAGCCACAGGTACTGTTCCAAAAGCATTGCTGAAAATAATTCATACATTCAGTGAAGTCAGAATTGCTTGTTTAACAATTAAATACAACCTACAATTATTGTTGGCATGCACAAGAATGCAAAAGGAACGCTTACATGCAGTTTGCAAACTACAATACAATTCACTGATGCCAGGAATTGAGCCCCTGATTGCCAGGGTCAGAGTAATGAAAAGTCCTCTCCACCAACAGCAGGAGAAAAAACATTGAGCAGAGGCCATCAGCATAAAGGTTGCAAAGTAGAATCTTATGGGGCACTTGCAATACCAAGCAGAGCTATAACAGGCATTTGGTATTTATTACTTTAATGATCTAAGAAAGAAGTGGTTGGCACCATTTACATTATAAATACCTAATTTTTTTTTTTTTTGCCAGGGATGATGCCACGATTTTCAGTTTGTATGCAAATATTCTGTACAGGGAAGTGTTACCATCTAACAGGTTTAACATGTAATGACTAGAAAGGTACAGAGAACATTCTGCTCATGGAAGGTATTCTGAATTTTATCTTAACAATATCCTATCAGACAGTACTGCTGTTATTTACAACAAAGTATACACTTTCAGTAGTACCTCTAAACTCATCCAATGTTTCCTCATTTAGATAAGAAATAAAACCAGATTTGAGAAACAACTTTGAGCTACTTTTCTGCATGTTGCTCAAGTCAATGTAGAAAGTCAGCTACTTCTAACAAAGTACCTGCTAACGTTACTGGTGGACGTATATGCATTACTAGAGGTTGCTGTGGAGCTGAACACGCTGTCTAATTCTGCTAGAGCCGCATACTTGTCTGAAGATGCACTTGACTGATTTGGGGCTGACAACGCAGGACCTGCTGATACTGACACTACTGTACTGAAGCCACTTCCTTGCTCACTACCACCTAGAAAGAAAGAAACCAGATTAAAAGTGATGAGATGGTTTCACTTTCTGCCCTGCTACCGTTGAGAACTAAACCAAAGTTCATGGACAGTTTAAGTTTCAGACTTAAAAATTAAATATGCACTAGGGTATACAGGGAAAAAAAAGCCCTGATGTTTAACAAGCCATTAGCTATTAGGAAAGTGTCATGCTTCTACAGATATGTTGCAGCTCCAGAGAGCTTCTGGTTTCCCTGGAAAATGATGACTCAATGCTACCGCCATTTTCAACTAGAAAATTTAACAAAACACATACCCTCAAATTATCCATTTCAGAACAAGCTCTACGTTACAAGCCAACACAAGTTTTTATACATCATTTGAGAAAAAAGTTCATAGAATCATAGAAATGTTAAGGTTGGAAAAGACCTCTGAGATCATCTAGTCCAACCATCAACCCCTCCCCGCACCCCTCCCTCCAAAAACAAACAACCCAAAAAAACCCCAAAACCAAACCACCATGTCTGCTAGACCATGTCTTGAAGTACCACATCTAGATGTTTTTTGAACACCTCCAGGGATAGTGACTCCACCACTTCCCTGGGCAGCCAGTTCCAATGTCTCACCACTCTTTCAGTAAAGAAATTTTTCCTAATATCCAATCTAAGTTACAGAATAACTAGTTGTTTTTTTCCTCCTTAACTTAAAATCAACTAAATCGAAGTATCACTGCTACTAGTTTATAAAAAAACTAAACCCAAATCTTTCTGTGGCAGAGAGGTAGGAAAACTACTCTGGCAGTTCTCTGCAACAACTGTAGCTCTCCATTCAAAAGCCTTCACTATAGGTTTTAGCACAAATATAAAATACATATATATATTTTTATATGTTTGCATTATTTCAGTAATAACTATTTCGATATTTCCACTTAGAGTTGTTCAACTTGATAGCAAGTAGATTCCCAAAGAGCAGTCTTCTGATGACATCCTTTTGGAGAGATATTAGTCTTAAAACTTACATCTTGCACATTAAGGGTACACTGATGTGAAATTCTACTGATAACAAAGAAAGGACATTTTGAAATACGGTTACTGTTTCAACATGCACAGACATCCTTGTGATAAGTATACACATGTAGAATAACCATGTCAAAGAATAAAGTTTAATACCTTGCCCTGCGCTGAAGATATTATCTAAATTAGCAAGAGCTGCATATTTGTCAGCTGACTGGAGATTTGGTTTGTTCACTGCAGCTTTACCGGCTGCAGTTGCTGTTGTGTTGCTCTGAGAAGCATTGAAGGCTCCAAAATCAGCACTGGAGGATTTTGGGAAGTTATCAAAGTGAGCAAAGTTAGCATTCACCGATCCAGCACTTCCACCTGTAACAAATTAAGTTAAACATGATTAACACTCCAAAGCTAGAGAAAGTCTCTCCAACTGTATCTGATGGCATAATAATCCCACCTCTTTGTGGTTACATGAGGCAACATGTTCCCCTATGCCATCCCACATGTTCAAGACCCTTTCCCATTTCCTTCAAAGTTACATAGGGTCATCAGGAAAATTATTATTTTTTTTATTTATTTTTCAGTTTGCAGATCAGGGACAAAAAAAAAACCCCAAGCTTCAACAGCTTCAAATCACAGTCATAATTTGATCTTGAAAAACTTCATGCTATTTATGAGCTGTTGAAGTAATTTCAACAGTAATATTTTGCTAGAAAAATAAGTATGTCTAAATCTTTAAAATACTCAAAAGTACAGAAGGTTCATTTTCCTGTGATATGTGTCCAATGAATAGCTACTATTTGCATTTACTTAATGGTACAATGTTTAACTATTTCAGATGTCAGTCATTGTTCTAAGCAAAAAACCAGTGCCTAGAATTCCAAAAGTAGTGTGATTCCATGCCAAGGTTTAGAGAGATAGTTCGGTTCTCTGTGCCCAGATTTCTAGACTACATCCAATCAGGAGAGATGTGAGGGGGAAGACACAACACAGCTCTTTTTATACCACGTCTTCATTGATGTCAGAGATACATAAATCAATTTTAAAAATCTGACTTAGGTCCACACAACCGA
This sequence comes from Scopus umbretta, assembly GCA_013400535.1. Classification (NCBI taxonomy): domain Eukaryota; kingdom Metazoa; phylum Chordata; class Aves; order Pelecaniformes; family Scopidae; genus Scopus; species Scopus umbretta. The sequence continues at coordinate 12,634 of VZTL01066971.1, read as the reverse complement.
ATTTGAGTTCAGATATGAAACCACGAGCTTCCATCTCTTCAGCATCCAGACAATTTAAACCTAGGCAGGTCACGTACTTAGATTTAAATGAGTTATTCCATTAAGTATATCACATTTCATAACAGTTGGTTGAGGACTTCACTCAGACTACAGAACACACTATCTAATAGCACGATCAAGAAGTTAAAACATATGCAACAGTAGGAATGAAAATACTATACTACAATGGCATAAAAAGAAGCAAGCTGAGTTTTCCACTGTGTGGAACTTACTGTGTACAGCCTGGAGAGGAAAAGCTGAAGTAAATTCACCAAAACTGCAGCTAGATGAAAGCGTTCTGAACGCTGGACAGCCAGAAATTGTGTGTGGGTTAAAGTTAACATAAGAAGGGAGAAAGAAAATTTGAAAAAAAGTTTAAAACGACACCACACTCAAAAAGAAAAAAAAAAAAAGGAAAAGAAAGTCAGTCAGCCAAAGATCTAGACAAACAGCAAGTGCAAGCTCAAGCAGAAGTTCTAAAGCATGATCAAATTAAAGGAAAGCAAAATAAATCTCAGCAATAGGCTCTACACATGAAGTCAAACAACTCAAGTATGTGCATATGTTATACATACACATAGACACACACTTTTTTGGTACCGTGATGTGCTTTTGGATCTACTGAAATACTTCTCTTACAAGTTAAAGAGTCAATTCAATATTTATCAAAAGCAGTATGGTTTACTCTTTTCCTCTTTTCATAGTTATTTCAGGTGTAGAGCTAACAAACACAGTGCCATAAGTCAGACTTCTGAGTAGCATTAGAAAAAAAAAAAAAAAAAAAAAAAATAACACAAANAAAAAAAAAAAAGAAAATCAACACCAAACAGAAGGAATTCATTTTGAGTTTCCCCAGAGCTTCAGATGGCTTGATTGCATTAAAGCAGGCAGATGCAAGAAATAAACTCAACTTAAATACCTTCCAACATAAAGGTAAGGATTATTTCAATTAAGTATTAATCAAAAATGCTAGGAGTTCTACCTGTATTTTGGGGCTGAAAAGAAGACTGACTTGCTGTGGGGAAACCTCCAAAATTATTCGAGCCACTAGACTGTCCAAATGCATCAAAGTTTGCAAAACCTGCATTTGCAGAGTTCTGCGCTGTAAATTGCAAAGGAACAAAACATGTTAATGGATATGGGAAATAAACACAAAAACAGATGTATTAACTGAATTCATGGTCATGACAGCCTCCAAGGCTTATGTCCTACCTTGTAATTTCTTTTTACATGAAAAAAATTGTACATGATGTTCTACAACTGAAAGTTGTCTTTGAACAAGCTTTAACAGATCACCTTAACAGAGCTGTACCAGTTAATGCTACTTCTCTCCTCCTCACACATGCTCCTACTCACAACTGCATGATCTGATAAAGTCCGGTTCAGCTTAACCCTAGAGTGTTTGCAGTGGTGGCTGGTCAGTGAGAAACAGCCAAAAAGTATAGAATACCAGATGCATACCTGTAGAACCCAAACCAGGTATCATTCTAAATGCTAGTTTCCAAAACCAGAATTTGTGGACTAACTGAACATTTATTTGGGAATAAAAATTAGGCAGTATTCCTGTAACATACTGACAATTTGAATTCCTCATATACAAAGTGCTTCTTCCCTGGCTGAATTTAGTTTGGCACCACTTGAATAGTTTTGGCTAGGTTTATAAATTCATTTCACTGGAAAATTCTTTTTTTTTTTTAACAAACTAAATCAGAGTACAGAAATATGGAAAATCAATACCAATGTCAAGAAGATAGCAATCACAGAGTATATCCACAAAAGAAAATCCAAGGAAATCTCAAACAGAATTTCTGTTTTTGCCTTCCTTTTATACCATACTATAGGAGAAAATAAAAGTTAACACCCATCTAATTTCAAACAGCTGGACATTCAAGCATCTACAGATTCAACAGGAATCGCATGTCTAACTGATAAGCTCCATAGAAAGTCTTAAACACTGTTATAAGCAAGGAATAAGAGGAAAAAGAAAGTTTTTAATCAAATGCAAACCAAACCCATATATATAGGTAACTTGAGTTACCATCTAAAGAAAGCCCACAAAACACCTTCTAGAACAACAGATGCAATACATTATATTTTGGGGTCAGGATTTGTTTATTATGGAGGGATTTTGCAGATTAAGTATGTAAAAAACCAATAAATTATACTGGCTGTTTAAGTACTGTTACTTAATAGCCAGATAATGCTAATAAAAAGTTGCGCTATTTCACTTAATTTCTATTAAAAAAGCATCTGTACTACAGATTTATAAACTAAAAGTACGTTTATACAAGTTACTGTATTCCACAATGCTGCTAACATAAATGAAAGTGCAAATACTTCCCTTCACAGGGGATACTGGGGAGAGATGGTGAGGTTTGACTCTACTCGGTGCCACTTTTTCTGAGAAGCGTGCATACGTATTGGGTTTACATGGCAAGGGTTTGGTAGCAGGGGAGCTACAGGGGTGGCCCCTGTGAGAAGAGGTCAGAAGCTGCCCCCAGTTCTGACAGCCAGTTTCAGCCTGCTCCAGAACAGATCTGCTGCTGCCCAAAGCTGAGCCCATTGGCAATGCTGGTGGCACCTCTGTGGTAACATATTTAAGAAAGGGTGAAAAACACTGTGCAGCAGCTGTGAGAAAGAGAAGTGAGAAAAATGCAAAAGAAGCAAGCCTGCAGACACCAAGGTCAGTGAAGGAGGGGGGAGGGCATCGCTCCAGGCAACTGGAGCAAAGATTCCCCCCGCAGCCTTCGGAGAAGTCCACAGTGAAGAAGGTTGTCCCCGTGCAGCCCAGAGAGGACCACGGTGGGACAGCCTGTGAAGGACCCCACACCAGAGCAGGCAGGGGTGCCCTGAAGGAACCGGAAGCCTGTCGAAAGCCCATGCTAGAGAAAGCTCCTTGCAGGAGATGTGGCTAATGGAGAGGAGCCCACACAGGAGCAGGTTGTCTGGCAGGACCCATGACCCTGTGGGGGGCCCATGCTGGAGCAGTCCATGCCTGAAGGACTGTATCCCATGGAAAGGACCCAAGCTGGAGCAGTTCTTGAAGAACTGTAGCCATGGGAAGGGCCCATGTTGAAGAAGTTTGTGAAGGACTGTATCCCATTGCAGGGGAGGGACCCCACAATGGAGGAGGGGAACAGAATGAGGAAGAAGGAATGGCAGAGATGAAGTGTTACGAACTGACTGCAACCCTCATTCCCCATCTGCCCGCACTGCTCAGAGGGAGAAGCTAGAAGAGTCAGAAGTTAAAGTGAGTCTGGAAAGAAGGGGTGAAGGTGGTTTTAGTTTTGTTTTTATTTCTCACTATCCTACTCTATTATTAATTGACAATACATGAAGTTACTCTTCCCCAAGTTCAGTCTGTTTTGCCCACAAAGGTAACTGGTGAGTGATCTCCCTCTCCTTATCTTGACTCACAAGCTTTTTCATCACATGTTCTCCCTCCCATCCTGCTGAGGAGTGAGCGAGCATCTTGGTGGGCACCTGGCAGCCAACCAAGGTCAACCCACCACAGCATGAGAGTCAACAAGCAGGGCAGGAGGGGGAAGGAAACATCAATGAGAAAGCAAGGTCTTGGGAAAGTTCTGTCCTAAAATTTTCACCTTTACAGTGTGCAAGAAGAAAAAGTCGACACAAAGGAAAAATAGTTTCTGTACTACCATCTGTATTGGCTCAAACAGCATTGAACTAGCGTTGAACTACAGACTTCAACTCCAAATTCCACAGTTTGTTTTTTGTTTGTTTTGTTTTTAAACCAGTAGCATTTTAAGAGGAATAGATTAAGAATTCAATTGCACCTTGCTTTAAAATGAAAGTGGTGCTTTCATCCTGATGCATCAATTGGACAGGGGCTACTCAGAGACTGATGTTTAGTTGACCAACAGGATTAAGTACATGAGTGTCACTCCTAGAATTGTGACAAAATTTTTCATTTTAACCACTCGCACAAACAGAATACTATGTCAAGAAGCTTAAATTAAATCTTTTTTGGGTCTAGATTAAAAACTGGAATGTAACATATTACCTGCCACTTTTCATAGTTTTATTGCATCAGCTGACTCAGAAATCATGATTTGCAAGTAGGCCCATGTTAAACCAGTAGAGCTGTAAAGACTCTTCTGCAGAGTATTCAGATGTTAATCTTGCTTTATTTTATGTGGTAAATTTTAAACCTATGTAAAAGTGGCATAAAGGTAAAGACCAGGTAAGACTTGTACTTTCCTGTACACAAACAATATGTAGATTGACAATCCAAAATTCAGTTTGCCACACAGAAACCCAAGAATACCCCTAAGTAAGTTAAGGAACTGCAGTGGATTGCAGATTGGCATAGATTTACAACTGCTCTTGTGACTGTAGATCAATGAGGCAGTACAAAAGCTAGCTGGCTAAAGCTAGCTCAAGTATGACAGCACCAGTCATGGCAATGCAAGCTGCTCCTACAATCTTTGCATAGTTTCTTCTGTGAGGTTTGCACTACTTAGTGTAGAATAAAAGCATGAAACATTGCAAGACAAAAAACTAAAATAAAGTCCACATATATTCAATTACAAAATTGAAAATAATTATCTAGAAGACAATAACTATGTCATACTGTTTTATTAAAGCCTGTTCTCTCTCATTACATGTGACAGAGTTGTACTGTGTCACTACACCTTTTTAAAAATGTTTTGTGCAGGTCTTTATTCCATTAATTTATAGAAAGTCTACATGCCAAAAATTTGTCTTTTTTTGTCGCTATTATGCAAACTACAGACAGAACAGTTATCTACCATCATCTTCAAAATCTCATCATTCTCCAGAAGTTACGGAACTTTGTAGATTAAATACAGACAGTAAATGTAAGGTCAGCATGTTTCCCCTTCAACATGCAACAATGTCCTGAGCCAGCTTAGTACATTGGAAAACCCAGAAAAAAGGAGCACACTAAAAGCTGTACTTCCTGCATGATTTTCAAGCTTTATGTCTACACTTTACAGATCACAGCACAAGTTTCTTAATATTTTCCTATCAGCTGCTGAACTCAGTTTTGTCTTAATTGCAGAAACAGTAACTTATCCTGGAAGACCTTACATTTGCTGGTGCTCTTCAGTGATTTCTTTAGTTGACCATAGTGTACATGAAGGGAAAAAGAAAAGTCCATCCCCATACACATAGCTAAAACCAAGCCCTAAAACAGGAACACTGTTCCAAAAGGAAGAGTCTAACATTTCACTATTAGTTTCAGTTAACACTACCCTGTGGTTATTGCACACAGAACAAGCCCTACAAGTGTTTTACCCTAGCAAGTCAGAAAATACCTTCAGATAAACCAGTCTGGAATACACATTCAGCTATCGCACGTTCATAATTAGATTTTTGTCTTTTAGAAACTTATTTACCAGCTCTGAAACTGGTTTGGGTTCTAAAAACTATGGAAAGGAGTCATGGGAATTACCACAACGGTTGATTATTGAAACAGAAAACTAGTCAACACAGCTGAGAATTCCCCTCAATTTTTGCTTTTGGCACTTATTTCAACCAGAAGTTAACAACTCTTTTGTAAGATTATATTTATTCTCTAGTGTTCATATTGCTTTTTATCCTTTTAAAAATTACCCAGCAGAGACGCAGTGGAATTTTACCTAGATTAGGAACACATTATTGAAATATTGCTTTAATGGAATTTTCATCTCCTGAAACCCACAGAGTAGTTAAGCATATATAAATACAGATTCTTTCAGCAACAAGTTTGAAATGAGTAAGTTATTAGAAAGAATATCTGCAGCCTCTTCAGTAACACTGTACAACATTGGCCCATCCACACAAGTTCTTCCAGTTAAATATACCTCCAAAAAGATCATTAACATGAAATCTTATGTTGAGGATTTTAAAAAACACAGCGCAACAGCAATTCTTATTCTGTATTACTGAATTTAGCTAATTCTTTTGCAACTTTTTTTTTTAAAGTTAACTTTGAGAAAGCCTTGACACTTTGCTCAGTTCCTCAGGTGTGCCTTAAGTCCCCTCCATCACAATTCCTCTCAGCTGTAACCATTTCAGGACTGATTTGCAAGAAATCTCTCTTGTTCTTGTTGGCTTAGCAGCATCACAGTTTCTCAGAAAAACTAGATGAAAAGCCCATTCAGACAAGGCAGGCAAAGGTACTTTCCCACAATTACAATACAAGTTAGCAACAACATACTTCAGTGACCACAGAATCAACTTTTTCTTTAGGATAGACTTCTATGGCTCAAGATCTTTGGCTGAAAATAAACCCCAAGGGCTCAATATATTTTACTGAAGTCATTCTTCAAGAATTCAAGGCCTATCCCCATCTTTAGTCAATACATACACTCAAAGCTTTTTTTTTTTTTCTTCCAGAAACTACAGAATACTACCCACATGGGTAGTACTCAATTTTCAAATAGACACACACACAAAAGAGGAGGTCATTCTTTAAACTAAGGAAGCCTTTGTTTTTCTTTTAAAGAAATTGACAGTTATTGTCAATGCATTTGAACTCCCTTGAAGTCTCTATATCTGCTTTCTTTCCATGAATGCTCTTCCTAATCATTTCCAGAAAGAAAACTGAAGGTCTAATAACAGCTTCTCCCTACATTCTGTTACTCATCCTCTCACTCTCTCCCCTGAAGAATTTAAGTTAGTAGTAGGCAGAAACAGTCTAATCACACATATCATAGCAAATAGCTATAGCAACTCCCACTTCAAAAAGCAGGATTATCAGCCTTTATGTCCTCAACCTTTACAAAAATCTAAAGGAAATCTTGAGCAATACAACATTCTCAAGGCACAGAAATTGGGTATACCGTATGAAGTTTAGACTAAAGTAATCAAAAATTATAACCACATTTTATACATTTAAAAGGGATACATTGCTCAGAACACTTACCTGTATGACTGTTGAAGTGTGCAAAATTAGCAAAATTTGCTGTAGCAGTTGACTGAGGAGGAGCAGCAGCAAAGATATCTGAGCCAAGGTCACTGAGGAGGTCAAATTGTTTCTTTTCTTGTTGCTGCTGTCCTTGAGATCGAACTACAACAGGAGACTACAAACAACATTTCAATTAGGTAATACAAAAAAGCCAATATTTTACCAAACCGACTTTTGCAAAATACTAGAAGGATAGACTAAGCATATTTCTTTAACAAGCCATTTATTCCTGAAGTTTAAGATGCTGTATACAGCACAGACCCTCCTCCTATAGTGTGAGGAAGATAATCTATTTTTGCTACTATGGTGGCTTTTAAAGGAACTCTGCAGTAGATCTGCATGGAATAATAGGGCCTAAAAGAATAAAGTAGCAGCACATAAGGAACTTCAAAATTATGTATTTAAAACCACAAATACTGTACAAATGCAAGCAATAAAACTTAATTTTACAGGTTGGAAAATAGTTATTCACTGCATTCTGAAAAAATCTTTAGAATTCAGTACAGGGAGAGACAAACTGAAGAATTTCATAGCAAAGCTGCAAGCCACAAATTTCTACTGTTTGCGTCTTAAGAGGCCCATTCAAGAGTTGCCTGCATCCTAAAGGTAAAACAGTTTTTCAAAAGACTGTCTTCCCTCCAAAATCTAAGTACATAGTTTGTTCGGCTTTACATAACAGCATACAGACACACGTGAAAGCCACTTGATAAGACATTTTATAAGTTACAGAACGCATAGCAAGTAATAATGAACATGCATGCTTTTCATCCACATATTCACTACTTATCTCATGGTTAACAGTATCAGCCATTTTATTGTTTTCAAATAAAAAACCAAACATGAATATATATCACATTAGGTTCAAACTTTAGAGATACTTAAGCAAAGGATAATCATAATTAAACATCTATCACACTGGAAAATTCTGCTTACTAAAGATAACCATTAAAAAAAAACCCAATCAATTTGTACAATAGAAACAAGCTTAGTTTAGAACCTGATCAGCAAACACCTGTACACTTCAACAAAATACATAAAATAAAGTTGTCTTTAGCAGTCACATTACTAGGTTAACAGTTGCTACTGCAAGAAATCTTGTTCTACTCAAAAAGTACTGCTGAACAGTTCTGTGCTCTTCAGCTCTGTCATTACTCACTTGGCTAGGTGTGCCCTTGTTTAAGTGCAGTGTGGGTGCAGCTTCTCCCAAGAGAGATTTGAGTGGCTTCACCTCAGGTGTGCTGCTTGTACTACTAGCAGAAGACCCCGATATGGATGCATGGACTGATGCCACTACCTTCGCTTGCTCTGGAGGAACATACCTACATTCAAAAAAAGCAAAGTTTTTTTACAAGTTTAACATGAAAAGTTCTACTCAACAATTCACAATACTCAAGTGTGAGGAGAACAGGTAGATCTCAGCTTTGCTATTTTAACCACTGACCCTGCAACAAATTCTATCAGTAGTTTGTGAAATACCCATTATTTAAATACATCAGATGTTTTTTTAAAAAATGGACTAGAATTCCAAGTCATTAATATTTTATAGCACTTATTTAATACAAACCACACGTGTCTTTCACCTCCTCACAAAGCCTGCAAAACCCTTACTTTACACTGCTGTTGACATCCCCTTAAGCCATTTATGTTCCATCAATATGAAGCACACATTGAGAAACTTCTTTAGATAGTTTGTCTTCTCTGCTTCCTGTAGAAGCTCTGAGTAAAGTCCAGAAATAATTTCACTTTACAGAGCTGCGCAATCTAGTCTAAAGAGCACACAAGAAGGAAAGCACACTCAAGAACGTGAGGATAACAGTCTGTCTTCACTTCTTGTCATAGAGGCAATCTTTATAATTGTAAAGCTATCTTACCATCTTTTCTTTTCATATTTTTCCTGTAGAAATTCTTTTACTTTCTGTGGATCCCTGAAGTCCGGAATTGCTGATGATCTATCATCAAATAGGCCTAGCCAAATCTGTTTGCACACCTTATTAAAAGAAAGAAACAAACAAAAAAACCACAGCCACAGATTAATCAGAGAAAATATCTTATTTCAAAACCTATTTAAGTTTACAATTGTTAATACATCAAGCCATTCAAAAGTGTGTGGCTGCACATTTTTTGTTCCAGACTGAGACGCTTTAACAACTGACTGGTGCAGCATGTGCTGGGTCCAAATACTTAAAGTTGAAAGACCATCTATCACAGCAGGACAAGCAACTCCTCGTATCCAATTTCACCATCAAATACTGCTTTTACAAAATATTTGTAGTATGTACCCATGAAGGTGCAAAGCACCCGATTTCTGCTTGTGATCTTTAAAACTCTTCTTCACCTAATTCTACACATCCCATGCCCATACTTCAGGGTTTAAATAGTTTCAACAGATTCCATATGCCATAAGCCCCAGATGGTAGCTTTTAAAGCATAAACACTAAACCTCAGATCTTTGTGATTACTATTTGAGTACAGGAACTTTTTTTAAATGTAGTTTCCATGGTATCATATACATTTAATTTGAGTGAGGGTATGAGAAGGGGGGAAAAGTACTCTCGCTCTACTTTAATTTTCTAACTGTAGTTGTGAGTGAGCAAAAGTTGAAGCAACTGCAAAATTCTCAGTGTGCTCAGCTTCAATTCCTGACCAAAACAAGAGGAACGGTGACTATTCTCAAAACTAAAGAAGACACAGGAGTTGTTACACTTAAAACATTTTCTTTAAGCACTTAAGACTACTCTGCAAGTAACACGAATATGCACCCAAATGATACACCAAACATTAGCTAACCTCTAAAAACAGACTCTGCCATTTTAGAACACGTTTCTTCAGAGAAGCAGAGTCAAAAAATCTTTGTTTTTATGATGCATACCCTTTCTTCCCACACCTTTTCTGAAATTGTCCTGACCATCGCTCTTACATGCCCCCTACAAATGTTGCCCTCTATCCCTACAATAGCATCAGGTTTTCAGCACTGTCCCCATGACCTTCAGAGGAAGCACACACTCTGGCAAGCAAGAGCTGCATAAACCGATTGCCCTGAAAGCTGTTAAATCAAGGTAGAAGCTGTGATACTTCCACTACATCACCTTCCCCAGAGAGGTTTTCTTCTATTACCTGGCCAGCTAACTTCACTAAAATTGTAGCAACTCAGCATCTTCAGGAGCGCTAGTTGTCAAATGTGATAAATCTTATAGGTCATTTCAAAGATTGCTCACAATTAGAGAGATTAGACAGACAGCGTAAGTATGTGTTTCATACTTGATGTCTCAATTTTATATAGCCTGCTTGCATGACCAATACTCCACAGTCCTTATTGTCATCTACTGGATAGAGACAAACAACAACAATGGGAAACAGATCTAATGATCAAAGGATAGCTCTAAATCAGTAATTTAAATACTCATCTAAAAATAAGATCAGTAGTTCCTATTTCAAATAAACTGAGCTATTCAGCATTCACTCAGCAATTCACTCAACTCAGTACTCCACAAAAGGGTTACATTTGAAGTACTGATTTGAGTTTGCAAATTTAAACAGTCATTATTTGCAGTATGGTAGTAGACAAAGCGAAACTGAAGGTATTTAATACTTCTTCATACAAAGTTAGAAGATAGAAACTTAGTCAAAAAAGTCACAATCTGTTCTAAAACAATAGGCAATCGCATGAAGTGCTATTTTAATATTAGCAAGCTTTCACATAAATGCTACTTTTTGCTGACAAAATTTATCAAATCAGAACATTTATGGGTATGGCTTTAAATATCTGCAGTGGATAGCCTGATAAGGGCCAGCAGTAGTACTTCTGCACTTAAATTTGCAAGTATAACTGTACCAACTAGTAGGCATATGATTGCTAGGAGGAAGAGAAGTCCTCTTTATGGATAGTCACAGAATACCTGGCAGCAGGAGTAGGTCATGCCCGAATCTACACAGTCCTGTTCCACCCCTCCTCCCCAACTTCAGTATTGGGAGGAACATCAGGAAACACTGAAGAAAAGAAAAAGTTGTGCCTAATTTCAGAGAAGCAGAAAGACAAGCGTTGTAGCAGTCCCTGCTTGATCCTGCACCTACCAAAATAACACTCAGGGCTGTTCCATGACAATCTGTTTGCATCCAGCCTAAGATGCACTAGTGAATGAAAGAGGAGGTCCTCCTCCCCACCTATATCAGGCCATTAAATTATTCCCCCTTCTCCTACCACCCAAAACAAGTCAGATCAAAGAAACTCATCACAACTACCATGTCACTAGTACCACTGAAACCAATACTGAGATCAACTCACAGCAACAATCAAACCACAATCCAGTTTTTCACCTTTCTCCCTCCCAGTTTTCAGCTTCATCTTCATCCTGAAGCGCATAAGCATTTGGCAGGGAACGGGACAGGACACCAACCAAAAAACCAACCAGCTCTGTGTCAAATAGTCTCAAGCCTTCCTGAGCACTACAGACAATTTCTAGGAGAAATCGTAAAACAAGGTCCTGTGTGACTTTAGATCATTTACCAGCTATGCAGCTATAGTAGATAACAGTTCTATGAATATGCAAACAGGTACAAAGGAGGACTGTGCTGTCCAAACATATTGGTGGTTTAAAATGATGCAAGCTCCTAAAGGTGTCAGTCAATTCTTGGTTGCATTGCAATTTTTGCAAACCCTCAGAATGCAGGCTTCCAAAAGCATTTCCTGGAGCAACTAATTTTTTCTAAATATTTAACACAAAAGTAGTTAACAACTGAAATATGCCTTAAGTCACTATAACTTATTTAATTAAACCTGCCAGGCATTCTTTATTGGTTCTCTGTTACTGGTAGCAGAGAACAGTATTACTAATCAGCGACACAACCAGCAAGCAAAAGAACCTAGACTTAGTTGCACATGCTTCAGCAGTAAGTTCTCCTTTTAACAGAGTTTGACAGCAGTAGTTATACAAACACAGGTTAAAACATTTACTTTACCACACCACAGATGGAAATTAAATTTCACATAAGTTTACCTAAAGAGTTCTCAGAGAAAGCGCTATTTCTTAGAAGCCTTCAATACAGACAAGTCCTTTAGAAAGCCAGATTTTAAAGCTTTAATATCACACAAGAAACTATTAGAAGGCACAGTTTTGTCTATTTCTGTGTGAAGTACCACACAATGCTTTGAACATCAGCTGCTGTTCCAAGCAAGCATTCAGAGCACAATAAAAGGCCCATTGTCTTTCCTTGTTTGCTGGTGACCTGTATGATCTTTCTAGCTATACTTTTGTTACTATCATCTGACTTGACAGGGATCCACAATACTGCATTGATTATGCTTCAAGTGAGCCGTAATACATGATTTTCAGCTATCTACAAAAAAGAAAATGGTAGCATGCTGGGCAATACCACAAGATGAAATCAAAATTCGAAAATTAAAAAATATTGTCAGAAACAGAACTCGCATCGTCATACTTTTTTTTAAATTGTTATCTTTCCATTGACTTAAAATAAGTCACTAACAGTACTTGAATCTTGTGCAAAGAAAAGTTGGCTTTAAGAAATGTGAATATTTTTACTGATCAGGCCATCATGGTTTTTATTTCAAAGCTATTTAAAAGTTACTCTTAGGATAAATATCAAGGAAATTTATGCCATACAACTTGTGTTAAGTTATGGTGGGGAATGATCACTCAGCAT
>VZTL01066970.1:0-21080 GCA_013400535.1 Scopus umbretta | reverse complement strand
ATATTGCTACAGACAAAACAGAAGAAGGAAACAGAGGAATTAAACATAACATTTCTGCTGAGTCCTGAAAGACCCTCTGTTGCAGCACTGTTCCTGCTATTCATATTGAGTCAAAAAGATGAAATCTAGACTAAGGCTACAATAGACTGATGTATTTTTAAGACAGAAATAATGCAGAGCACATGCATTATTATTACATGATATTATGATGCAGAGGAAAAGCATGCATAGCATACTGTTGAATGCTTTGGACACCGCCATAGTGATGGATGAGCTACAACAGCTAGTAAACATGCCTCCTAGTAAGACCATTGACCATATTCATAGCTTTCAAGCCCTGGTGATTTCTTCTACACTGTATCTCCCTGTACTGTGGAGTTACTCAACGTAACTTAAAAAAGCAGGCAGGTTAACCATGCTAGTGCAGAACAGCTTGAGGGAATTACCAAGTCTTCTCAGCAAGGTAAATTAGTACACATTCATGCAGCTGCAAAAGCTCCGTGCAGCTGCTGTTACGCTGCTTCTGGTACCCGAACTAGGTCATTTAAACTGTCTAAGGTACCAGTATGCTATAATGCTATCTGAAGTATGGATATAGCCTACCTCTCTATCAATAATGATATCAAAGTTCAGTGCAATAACCATGAAATCTCTGAAGCTCTCTGACTGGAATAAAAGTCCTCCTTTAGAAATTTCTTCTGCAATTGCAAACCCATATCATGGCAGTATTCACTAAAATCAACATTAGTGCACACTTCCCCAGAGCCACTGCTTTATTTAAAAGGCAGAATAAAAGGTAGTCGCTTGTGATAACACCACATATTAAGCATTTGTCTCTGGTTGTTTTAAGTGGCAATCAATGTAAAAGTAGATGTTTCTAGAGATTTTTCCCCTGCTGTTCTGGCCTGTTCTAATTAAGCATGTTTGATTTTTAGATTTGGGAGATTATCTCTGGTATTAGGCCACTACTTGCAAGGGTTTGCAAATAAAGAGGCTAAGGGTTTTTTGTCTTTGTTTAAGTGGTATGTTAACTGTTATATTCCAGTATATAGAGACTTTTACCTAAATTCCATAAACACCTCTACTGTGCCCAAATAGTTCCCATAAGGCCTAAATAGCTTTCTTTTTAGGCAACCTGAAAGCAGATGGACGTATAGTAACGTATTTTGCCTGTACAGGTTAGACTGTTCTTCCAATATGAAGAAACTCGAAAGAAATAAACATCACTAAATGTCACCACATGTTACTGTCACAGGGAATTCAATTTGAGACGGCTGCTTATTTGCCAGTGTAATTAGAAAGCATTTCCTCCAATAGAAAGATGCTTAGCCTTAAGGAGCTAGGGATGCAATTTCTCTGAATGACTGCCTTATGGTTAGAAATTATCTCAAGAGAAAAAAAGAACACCTGTATTTTAGTGCTCAGTGGTGCAAGTAGAATATGGATTTCCATCCTATGCCTATTTTACTTTTTGAGGAAAGCTTGTACTTTGAAAAGCTTTTCTGATCCTTGTAAGTATTTTGTCAATATGATAGTTGTCAGGGAAGCATGGATTACATTATCAATGTTGCTGAAGACAGTGTCCATTATTAACTTCCTGCTAATATAATTTTATCTGAGTTTATAATAACTCTCTTTCGTGTGCAATTCGTAAGCATGCATGTGCTTCTGCATATGAAAATGTGCTTGTATGCATTCCTTCAATTCTCCCAAAGTCGATATAGGTGCATTGTACAAAGGATACATAATGAGCAAAACATTCAGCCTAAATAGTCTGGCTAAACTGATGTACAACAGAAGGGCCCCTAAATTTTTCATCAAAGAAAGGTCCTCTATTTTGAAAAGTGTAATTTCTGGTAGCACAAAGTATTTCAGGACATCTTCAAATACTTGAATACTCAATTTGAATGCTCAACATTCACAACTATTTGTATGAGTTAGTCCAAAAGGATTCACTGCTTTATTTAAAAATTCAAGGCAGCCCAATTTCTACCAGAAGAAAAATATTAGTGAGTGGAAACACCTTTGCTGAGCAGACAATGATTTTGCTGGATAGGTTTGTCCATGGAGTTGCTTGAGGTTTAGTCTTAGGGGCAGTCTTTTTCTATTAGTGACACTGGTGCAAACAGCAGGATCATGCTAATGAAACTTGCAGATGACACAAAGTTGAGAGATAAAATCATCACAGAAAAAGATTGGAATATTTTACAAGAAGATGAGGGCAAAGAGCTGTGAGTGGAAGGTGGATGGCAAAGCTGCAGGTCCACTATGACAGCCCTTAGGAATATGAAAGGCATCTAAGCCCTGTGCAATAAAGAGCAAGTATCCTTCTAAAGGAGTAGGGGAACAGCAACAAAATCCATGCAAGAAAAAACCCCATTTGTCAACTTTTTAGTGGAGCTTGCTCACTTTATGAAAAGACTATGTAATATTGCTGCTTATGGTGGCAGGACATCATTCCTATGTTCCCGTGTTCAGTAAGTGTTCCTTTTGATAACAAAACAAGAAGTTGCACACACAGTTAAGCACAAATATAAAACCTGTTGTATATAAAACTCCTCATGTGGAGTCCACTCAGGTGGATTTTAATGTCATGATATAACAATAAGTCTAAGATCTGGTCATGTTTGCTTCTCTGAAGAGATCTTTAACTTCTAATTAAGTTCCGTTGTTAATTTCTAATGCAATGTACCAGTATTTTGAACCAAAATGCAACTGCATATTACCATGTGGAATTGGTTTTGAGTGAGGAAAATTACTCCTTTATCAACTCATCACAGTACTGCTTGGGCATGTATTAAGCTTCTCCAAGAGCTTAATAAAATTCAAAATACTTGTGGTACTGAGGATTATAGTACAGCAGGAAATGCTTTTCCTTAGATAGAGATCATGATTCAAAGCTAGATTAGAACCATCTTTTTTTGGGGGTGGCGAAAGAGGAGAAACATGCATTTTAACATACTTGGATTTAGGCTGAAGGTGAAAAACCAAAAAAGTACAATTAAGAAAATATTGTTTCCTAAATGAAGTGACATAAATGAAACCATTACCATAAAACAAACAAACAAACAAAGAAAGAAAACCACCACCACCAACAAAAAACAACCACTGAGCTTTGTGGATAGCTGTTTGTGTCTTATTCAAGGCAAAAGCTGTGAATGCTGCTTCAGTTCTTGAAATACCTGCTTCACTTCTCTCCTGTGACCTGCCTGTCACTTGGCATGAGTAATGAATATTTCTCACTAGCTCTGCTTTTCTTCTAACCAAAGGGCAATGAGTGGACAAAGGGTCAGCAAATGACCGAGGACCTTAATAGCGACAGTTAGAGAAACCCAAGGAAATTCCAGTGATTACAGTCACATTTATGATCATGAAGTACTTTCTTCTTGCACATCCTTTGCTGTATTCATTTATTCAGTGATATCACTGATACAATCCTTAAAGCATAATGTTGCACTAGAGATAAATTACTTCGAGATTATTTTTTAAAGCTAAGCAGAAAGGAATCCAGAAATTTGAGAACTTCTTGAAAATTCATTTGAAAATTGAAAACTGAGTAAAAAGTCAGCCATCTTAACATGAAAGTTGCTGTCCAGCACTCTTTGCGATTGAGATAATGAATAAACAATTTATAATAAGCACTAGACACTGCTGTGACAGAAGTGATCATTATTCTAATTTACAACCTTGCTGAGATGTTTTCTTTTCTTAAATATTTACGCTATTTTATGTGACTTGGTAAAATACATTGTTTCAAGTTTAAGTTGGTTTAAGTAGAAAATGTTCATTCTTGGTAGCTGAAACCTGACACTTTCAGCTTGTAGGAAACCATGAAACCACCATTACTACAGCTGCAGGTGATGTTATTTATACTGAGTACTTTGCAAATTCGTAGGTCTGCACCAAATATTTCAAAAGCAATTTAGGTGAACTAATAGATCAGATTTGTGTCTGAACATAACTTGTTTCAACAGCTAATTCTAAAACACTTGCAAAAATGTTGCTTTAGAATAGCAAGCAAAACTTTTGTTTTAACAATATTTTAATGTAGGCTGGTTACAGCCACCATATATATCACCTGCACAGTGACATATACTCCAATACGCTCCAATACGTATGTGCATATATACACAGAATAGCTGGCTTTTTTTTTTTACTTTTTTTGCCCCTGCTATTGGATTTTATATTGCTATCCAGTGCTACTTTGGTGTTTCGTAAAATGGTCTGAACTGGTTTTATTTTTCATCACATTGTTTTCTAAAGCCTGAACTGAGTATTCTAAAGTGAATTTATTGTTTTAACTATGCAATATGCACATTTATTAGCTTAACGAGAGACATTGGCTTAATATACTAACACTGACAGTGCTGAAAGAATATTAAATAAACAAAATGCCTGAGCAGAGTGAAAGGCCCTGCTCACTTACGTAGATATCTTCAAAAAGATATATCCACTCAGTAGAGAGAGATTAAGATAATTGCTTCAAACAATGTGAGCTTTTATAAAGGGCTTTTCTTCCCACTGCGACATAAAGTCTTGAAGAGGGTTTCCACAGAGATATGAAGCTTTTTCTTAGGAAAAGAGTTCCTCAGACTTCAAATATTTTTCACATCAATGGGAAAAAAATTAATTGCAGAAATGATAATGTTGCTCCAAAGGCAAAATTCAAGACTGGAATATATACATCAGACAAAAATCAGGAGAAACAAAATGTTCACCTTGTCGGCCTGTATAAATGTCTCTGTTATGAGTATATCTTCAGTTGAAATACAACACCTGTTAGCAGAGCTTACTGTAGACTTCACAGTATTACAGATTTTCCTCCAGGTAACATATAATTTCCAAGCTCTGTAGGGAAAAAAAAAAAAAATATTATCTGAGTCTTGAGTGGGCTAGGTGCTGCCTGCTAAAGCTGGTTTACTTAGTAACTAAGGTAAGTTCCTCCAGTTGTGGGAAATGTTATACAATTTCCCAGATAAAACTATGCTGATGAGTTTAAAATGTCTCCAGCTAGTTAGAAGTAATAGGTAAAGGAGACAATCACCAAAACTCTCCTTGAGTTTTGTCTCATGTTCCTCACTGCTAGAAGTGTAAGGACTGGTTCCTGCTGCAGCTTGTCTTCTCCTGACCTGCCGACCCTCAGACCCAGTGAAGGCCTGTGCTGAAGAACTAGGACCCATCACTATTGAAGGTCAACTAAGAAATCTGCTTCTTGCCATTCAAAAAATAATAATCATTTAAACATCTGGCCACTGTTCTCCATTCCTGTCATGGAGCAGTGAGAGCCAGCTGATCCTTGAGGGCTGGGAAGCTAAGACCTGATGGTGACCCATCACAGACTCTGCCTTCATTCAACCTTTGGGTAAACTTCCTGCAGAAGCTTGTTGAAAGCACACATCTGTCTGTCCCTGCCCAGTTTCTCTTTTATTTCTGGTCGAGCTCGAGGTAGTTTTGGTAGTCACCTTCAGCTGTGCTCTACAGAGCTCTGTCTCTGGTCAACATGGGTGATTCTCATGCTCTGTAAACCTTCTCTATCTGGTACAAAATATTTAAGGCAATAAAAATTCTGTTTCCTTGTTTCACTTATGTTTTTCTCATGTGACTCTCTTGAGTATTTCCTCACATGGAATGATGACGGTTGAGTTCACTTTCAAGTTTCACTTTCAAGGCAATTATAATTGGTTTCAAGACAATTTGAAAACATTTTAGTTAGAAATAAATACTCAAAATTTCCAGGTTATTTTGTGAAAAAAAAAAAAAAAAAAAAAAAAAAACAAACAAACAAACAAACAAACCCAGAACTTCATTTGGGAGATGATTCTGACCTAGAACAGTTTTTTGTTGGGCTTTTCTTATTTTTTTTTTTAGAGGAGAGTACTATGTATTTTTATATAATGAAAAAATTGACAGGGATTGAAAGAAATTTGAGATCTGAAGTGGGAAATGTTCTGTCCCAGTTCATGCTGAAATTCAAAAAGAGCTTTTGGTGCCAAACTTCTGAATCTGTCAGGCTTAGAAGCATGGGCATAGTGCTATTTTTCCCAATTAGGTCTACAAATGCATGGCATTTCTAAAATGCCATATGTATGCTGGTAACATAATATGATACAGTCGTTACTACTACTTTAATAACAAGGCCAGTTAGAGTAATGGAAAATTGTTTTTAGAGAAGGAAAGAACTAAGACAACTTGATTCCTATTGATGTCTTCCATTTGTAACGTCAGAGGTGCTCAATTTTTTGATGGCATATTCCACTCTGTCTCACTTCCTGAGGACAGAATGGATGAAATTTTCTATTACCTCACCCCATGCCATTGTCTTTACTAAGGATCCTGCAAGCTTTTGCTGCTATGCTATCCCATAACATCACGTAAGCCCACACTTTTGTGTGGTTGTACCTGAGCAGGAGTTGGAACACTGATGTTGCACGGGATGCACAGGAACACAGAAGCATGGAAAAGTTGCAGCTTGCACATTCTCCCGTACAACTGGAATGGCACCCATCAGGTGTGATGGGCACGTCTGCATTATACTTATGTAAAGGACATATTTGTGATCATAAAACGTGACAGATCAGAGTTCACAAAGCAATAAAATTGATGTGACACTCCTGATGTCTACCTTTGCTTCAAAGACAATAATATATTCGGTCTACCAACTATAGCAGAGTTCACAACCTCTCTCCTCCACCCACCCACAGGACTTAACACTGGTAGGTGAATTGTTTTGTAAAATCAGATGCTATGGATAAATAAGGTGAGGCATACTGAGCACTTCAAAGGAAGTAAAAGGGTCATTTGAAGTAGACAATATGGGTGTTTAGGTAAGAATATGTCTCACAGACATAACAGGAGAGAAAAAGGTGGAATGATGGTAAAATTAAATATGATTAGCGCTTATCCAAAATGGGATTTTCCTTTAGTCAGGAAGTTCCAATATCTCAAGCTCTTTGTTCCAAACTATCCAAGAATTTTTAATAGATATTTGGTGGATTTTTTTTCTGTTTTAAATATGCATTATTAAAAAAAAAGACATAAACTGAAAATGTTGATACCATTTTAGTTATTAAAGTCAAACAAGTCAAACAAACACTTGATGAAGTAAAAAAGATACATTTTGAATTTCCCTGTTGATCAATTGTTGTTATTCTAAAAAGCATGTTTTGGTTTTGACAAATCTGCTTTTATAATTGACACCTGCTTTACTGAAAAAAATTCACTATGCCCTACTGGAGGATTTTGAGTTGCAAGGAATAGTGTTGTAGAATGTAAAAGGTACTAAAAAACAGGCAAAGGGGAAAGTTAGAACTTGATAAAGGATGAGTATGAGATTTGAGAAAGAAAGAATTATGTGGGAACTAGATTTATTGGTACAGCCAGAGAGAGCTTGTTCAGTTTGAAACTTAAGAGACTGACATGTTCAGCTGGCCATTGTGTTGCTGAAAAATGAAATTTTATAGCTCAAATACTCCTTTCAGATACAAATGCAAGTCTTTGATAACCCTGTGTGTGAAATATGTATTTCTTTCTGTACTTATTTACATATAGACTCATGTATGTCTTTGTGTGATATATACATATTAAATCTGATTCAATCACTACAAGGGTTATAAATAATGTTTGTGATGGATAAAGCTGACAACTCAGACAACCCACAGAACTGTGGCTACTCTGTATATATTTTTTTAAAATATCCATGATGGAATAGTGGACTCAGGAAAGCTGAAGTCATTCTTTTGTTCTGGAGAAAGAATGTGTAGATTCAAGTGTTGTGATATACTACAAATTGCAAAAATAATGATATTCATAGTACACTGAATATTTAAATAATTTTTTACTTTGTTGTAAAATTGAAAGCTCATCTTTACATTAAAAACACAAATAAATTACATGAATTAGCTTGACTGAAAACATTGCCACAGTGTAGATGGTTGCTTGAAACCATGTCAGCTAGTTATGCAGGGCCACATGCCAAGTGAGGGTGGCTGCATTCTGGCTACATCCTCTCCTGTTGCCCTTTGCCAGAGCTAGTGTGGGACTGAGCAGCTGTCTAGACTGACTCTGCAGTGGCTAAGAGTCTTTCCAAGCCAGATGCCATTTTAGCTAGTAGGGTTTCATGTTTCCTTCTCCTTTTGTATTTTGGAGCAAACCAGGATGCCAGACTAGTTCTGAGATTGTAACTCAATTGGTTTAGCTTTTCTTCACATAATGTCACAAACAACTTCTATATATTATTACTCTGTTGCTTGTCCCTCTTTCCTTCCTCAACCTTACTGAAAGATTGTCATCAGTTTGCATGCCAAGTAAGACAAACACAAGTGGGTTAAGAAGGATAAAAGTCAAGGCCAAAATGCTCAAACTCCTGTTGTTGGTAGTTTCAAGCAGAAAACCAAAAGTATGGGAAGATGGCTGGAGAAAACCTGAGGGATGAAAAGACTGCAGCTGAAGACCTGGACTGTGTTTCAAGATGTGAACTGTTGAGATATTCCTTCTAAAAGAGTTCTGTCATGTTAAGAAGATTTTACTCTTATTATTATTTTATTGTTTTATATATATATTATTCAATGATAAGGAGGTTTAGGGGTCTTTATAGAGTCAGGTCTACTGTTGTAAGCAGTCTCGGTCTGGAAATCAATACAGATTTCCAATTCATTTCAGTAGAGGAGGCAGGCTTGGAGAAAGACTTGATATTATCAAGTAGTCAAAATGTTCCACATGTTCTGGCTGTGTTCATGAACACTGTATATTAGAAAAAAAGGTCATTAAAGTATCTAAGGAACGCTGTGCTCTACAGCTTCATACTGAACAAAAATGTTAAATGGGGTTGTATTGACTTGTTCTTATGACATGTCAGTAATTTGACTTTTTCCATGTACAGCAAAAGGAAATACATAGGAACGGTAATATGACTGTTGCTTTCTAAATAAAGAGAGTAAAATTATACTATACTCTAAGTTTTCAGAATAACATATGACAGTGTCTTCATGTGATTCAATTAAATTGTGCTCTTGGCTTCAATAGATTATTTGCTCCACCTGCATTTCAATACCAAAAAATATTGAGCTATTGATTTTGGTTATTCTTTCACCCCTCACAGTAAGTTGCCTTATGTACAGTGAAAAGTGCTGACAGTTCCAAAAGAAAATCACCAGTTGGCAGACATATAGGATTTCACAGATAGCTGGTTACGTTGTTTCTATAATGGAATATTTAGAGTTGTGCCAGTAAATTAATAACAATTGGAGCTCAAAACCCCTACAGGATATGCTTCTTTGCTTCACTGTATCTATTAGAATATTTTATTACTATTTTACCCCTTTGCTACACTGTCTTACTTGGCACAACATTTTAGTCAAATTGCTTTGTTTATATCCAAAACCTTTAAAACTACAAGTTGAAGAACAAAACAAAACAAAACAAAGAATGTCAAATGATTCTTCTTTTACATCAGTATCACTGCATTCCAAGAATCACTCAGTTAAAAATAATTGTGGGGCATGAGTGCTCTTTGGATTCAAGATGCATAGAATACTAGGATTTGTTTCTTTTGAACATCTTTGCAGCTAGTTCTAGGTATTGACACAGAAACTCTCAGCATGTCCATTCAATAGCTAAATATTTCTACTACCCCAAGGCAGAAGTAGTCTGATATTTAGCATTGAAGCAAAATCATTTTTCATGAATCAGTGAAAAACTGCTTCTGAATGCCAATTTCTTCAAAATTACAATTAATAATAAGATGGATATTCCTTAATTTGAGACATAATATTGCGATACATACATTGACAAATTAATCTTCATATTCATGTCTACAAGAAAGACAATTAACAAAAAAGGCTAAACTGTAATCCCACAGGTGTTTTGTTGGAAAATTGAAACACTTGATCTTGACTCCTGTGTGTCTTGTAACATCTCAACATTGAAATTAACAACAAAAGCCCATATGTTGTCAAACTAGCAGAACTGACTTAATGTCTATCTTTCCTTCTCACATAATGAAGATAATTACACCTACTTTTTCAGAGTTATTGCCTGCAATTACTGCATAATCTGAATTAAGTGTTTAATATCATTGCTTAAATAGAGGGAATTGACAAAATACTTAAATTTTCTGGAAACTTCTTGAATATACATGGAAGGATATATTGGTCAATCCTTTTCTCTATGTATTCATTATATTCAGCATAGACAGCCAATTTAAATGTCTGGACATAAAGAAAGCCCAGAATAGCAGCCAACATAGTTTTCAGAAGAGCTGTGATAGTATTGAGTGGTAATTGTCTTCAGGTTATGTTAAGATACATTTCTTACTGGCTAAGTATGAAAAAACTACTATCAAAAAGTATTGATACTGGTGTATTGAGAGCTGGCTGTTATCCTTTGTCTCCAAATGAACCAGAAGAAGAGAGTATGATCTTTGCTATAGGCTATTTGGCAAGCTTTAACTTTCTCCAAAATTTCCTCAATTAAAGTTCATCCTACTTGGCTGATCTATAGCATATATTCTCTACTGATTAATCCCTTTGCAGGTTCATGGAAGGCTTCAAGTAACTGAACAGTGTTTGCAGCTGTGTTGATCACTATCTGATCAATTGTCCCCCCTAGCATTTAGTTAAAAGCACTCCAAAGATGACTGACCAGCACAGAAGTCCACAGGGCTCACTCTCCTTGCAGTACCTCAGAGAGAGTCTTCCTCAGGGCACAGGTGTATAGCTGGAGAAGTAAGGCAAAGCATATTATGGAGTTATGACCCTCAAATTATAGGGCTGGTTCCAAAGAATGAGATGCAGAACACAAAGAGAAGAGAACATGCACTGAAGTCTGAAACTTCTATCCAAAAAATCCTTGACAGCATTTGCTTATCCCTGGACGCAGTTTCTAAGTTCCCCAAGGAGGGCTCAATCACCCTGCTTACTATTAATCTGCAACAGAGGTACCCTGGTGCGATTTGTATGGCCTCTCAAAATGGACAGGTCCCCTCACTTGTGCATCTGCACTCTACTTCCTTTTAAAAAATGAGGCCAAGGAATGCAATGCCAGCTTATTTTTTATAAAATAATGACAGAAGCTTTGACAGGGAAGTGAAAGATCAGTTTCCTCTGTAGTCTGAGGGGTCTCACACACCCCTCCTGAGTGAATACCCAAATTCTTAATTAAGATAACAGGTAGTCTCAAGTGCAGGAGAGAGGAGGCGGCCTCTCCCATTGAAGCTGTGCAGCTGTCCTCTGGGTTGAATCTGGAAATAGTCCTACAGAAGAGAAAATACCTGAGAAGTTCTAGAAGCAGAGACCAGATGCCTCCTGGGTACAGTTTCACAGCTTCCGGTAAAAGTATAACAATACATATAGTCCTCCAGCCCTCTGGGGTGGGAAGCATGGATTTGAACTCATCCAGGTGAACCAGGAACTGGCTCCAGGCTCCATTTCCCATACAAGTGCTGTGGCCATGTTTTTCTGCACAGGGCAGGTGGCTGTACCACAGTTAGCCTCCTTCTATAATCTTGCATTGATAGGAAACAGTGGGCTCAGGTTAGTTCTCCAAAAGGAATGTTTTAATCATCTGCTCTGAAGAAAGGGTCACTAGCTTCCCATAATAAATAGCTTACAAGTCCTTCTGGATCCCTAACTTCAGTGCCTAAGCTAAAGGAAGAGTTAGGAATTCAGACTTAACGGTAACATTATGCAGACCAGTGTTCAGCATAGGGTTTTTTTGCTTATCCTTCTGAAGCCCCTAGTCAAGGAACCATTTTGAACTTTGTATTCCAGTCCAAGGATGTGGCAAACAACTCTCTCATTTCACAAAGACAGCAGATAGTTTCTATACTCTTTGACAAACTGAATTCCCTTTAAATTGTTCATTTTGTTTTTTCTGTCATCAAGGCAATAATCTTTCTCTGGGTGAAGGAATAGTGAAGTTTAGTTATCCCTTCCTATACATTTAGGAAAAAACATCCAAAACAGAAGCTATGTTCTTCTGAGCATTAACATACAAGTGAAAAGGAAATGGTCCCCTATCATGCTCGATAGCTTATCTTATGTGTACATAGAGTGTGTACACTTCTGCTTTTTTTTCACAAGTACTATCCTTTCTAGTTCCTTCTGCCTATATATTATTGCCCTTGTTTGCCTATGGAAAAGCCGCCATCTTGATGAGATACACACACAACTGATGAGTATACAGCATAAGCAAATGTTGCTTGTTGTTAACATTGGTTACTATATCAGGTTGACTCTAAATTCTTTGAATAAATCAATGAATTTTCTTAAAAATAAAAGTACTGGAAGAGAAACGTACCTACTCTGGACTATCCAAACTTCACAAAATTTGTCTGATTCCTTTCTCTTTAGCTCTCCTCATACTCTTTCTCTTCCATAAGTAATGAAACCTATTATGTGCTCCATACCTCTAAGTTCTTCTAAGCAACTAATTATAAACAATCACAAATAGTAAAAATATCTGGTTCCTGCAAGGACTTGTACTGTGGGAGTTGGTGGTGTTTATTTGCTTTAATTTCCTACAGCATTATGTAGAACAATAATTAAATAATCTCATATTATAAAAAATACTTTCTGGTTTAGTTTTGTTATGTTGTAGAATTCAGATATATTTCTTCAAAGTTTTTGCTTGATAGTTTTCAATTTTTTTAGTTTCATATCCAAAATATGAGATCCAAATACTAAGAACTGTATAATAAAAGCTCAGAATTATTTTTTTGGATCTGGATCTCCAAAACCTACCTGGAGCAGACAGTAGATGCTCAGAATGTACTGGCATTAATGAAAAATATTGGGTGATAAATTTGCCTGATCTCTGAATAGGAAGCATAATGGTTTCATTCTCTTGGGAATGTTCTACAGACATTGGTTGTATTTTTTAAAAAAAATACCATAGCTCTTGACTTCAGAAATAATGACCGTTTATCTTAAGGAATGTTTGTTTTTTGTTGTAACAGTGGTCAGATTCCATTGTCTTTGCATTCTGAAAGTCTGTGACAGCATACTTTTAAAAAATTCCTGTGTGCTGCTGGCCTTTTCTTTTTGAGCTGACTGTACTATCACTTTGATCTCACTGATTGCTAGATAATACGCATGGGTCACTGACCTGACGTGTCCATAAGTTTAAACAAAAAAAATATATATACTGGTTGTACTAAAGTCTGACTAATTTTTTTCAGCATTTATTAAGCTCCTGTATTCCAACTATTTGGTTATCTATTGAGAACAATAAAAATAGCTTACAAGACCATTTTCTCATAGCATATTTTCCATTTCCAGTATCTTTTTCATGTGCATGGTTTTCCCAAGCCACCTCCATCTATATGCTCTAAAATTGACACACTGATTAGAACAGCATGGAGGAAAATGGCATAAAATTGTACATAGGAGGTATTTTCTTATGTGTATTCAATCACATAAATTGAATTTTGATCTTCCAATGACTTCTCCAGCTCTGAACAACTAATGTTTCCTTATGTTCTACTTCCAACTCCTTTGTAGAAACTGTTCCTTTCCAAGGAAAGCTAGCTTTCATTAAAAAAACTCAAGCGATCTTTTTAATCAAAATCAATCTTTTTATTTTTTTCTTGAAAAGAAATTATATATATTGCATTTTCATAGAAACTATTTTAAGTTCTGCATACTTTTGAAATATATAGTGAAAACGGAAGGTGTTGAGTTAAGGTTGCCTTAAATTATGGTTCAGAAATTCAACCAAATTTTATCTTTTAGAGAACTAGCTACCTGCTTCATATCACTAAAAAGAAAAGGGGAAGATATCAATAAAAACAAATGTTTCAGTGCATCTAATTCTAGTGGTTCTAAGAAACATTAAACAAACTGCAGTTTTTGTGATGTGAAGTTGTATTGAACTAGATACTTTGCAAAGTTTCCAGTACTTTGGATACAGTCCCCAGTCTTAATTGAGGCCTGTCTAAACATGTCACACTTTCTTGACATTTAGCTACTGCACAACTCAAGTTTATGTTAATGATGTCCAAATTCAAGGCTCTCACTGCCACTTAGTATTGTAATTATAACCTTTTTTTGGAGATAAACTAACAGCTCAGTTTTTTCTGGACATTAACATATACAGTAGAAATATTTCGATCTAGTCACAAGGGAATGTTTGATCCCAAGGCACTCCATCCAGTCTATATGCACATGTACAGGAGGCTATTAAGTAAGTTACAGTTTTGGTGTAAGCTGAGTCAGTTTTGAGTACAGTTTTGATTTTAGAGCTTGTTCAGAATCTCCAGTGTATCCCTTATATCAAACGGCATAGCAAATTCCAGTTATGTTAGATCTATCACACATTTACTTGGTATCATATCCTGAAATAATTCAATATGTTTGGGATGTATCAGATTCACTCTTTATGTGTAGCAATGTTCTGTGCATGGGCCATGCCCATTTCCCAAGATTGTAGTTGTGCTGTAGCCCAGACAGCCAGAAAATCTGTAGATCACTTCTAAAAGAGGCAGGCCTATGACTAGTATTTTCCACAAGGGGAAGACAAGAGGATATCATGCTGTCTTTCTCTCTTCTCCCTTACCACCATCCACCAATATGTGTGGTTCATGGCAGTTTTGAAAGAGGTAATAAAAATCTTTGTTTAGGCTTTGTCTGAAAATCACAGTGACCACTTCATCACTCAGAACTGTCTGTTCCTCCCTGGAGTGGAGTGGTGCAAGGCAGTTTTTGCCTACTATAAACCTGAAAAATTCTGCTATAATAAATATTCAAACCATAGCTATTCTTTCAACAGCTCCTAAAAGCTTCATTTTACTCTTTTGTGTCTTGCCTGTGATTCTTCTGGCAGCAAAAAAAAGTGTCAGTCTGCAATTGTTTATGTGCTCTGAGATGACCTTCCCCCTGAGAAGACTTGGATATAGGGAAGAAATTCTGTCCTCTAGAATATGATTCTGTGCTGCTACTTTAAACTCCAGAGAGCAAGTGGTGATTATAAATCATTTTGGGGTCGTATCATCTCAATAATTAAGTGAACATGCCTAACTGACATTATAACCAACAGTGTCATAAATATTAATCCCTAGGAAAGGGGGAACACAGGGACTCCAAATAATTTGTCCATGATCTCATAGCAATTAAAAAAAAGATGCTAGAGTGGAAGTGGTATTTTGTCGTACAGGTCACCGACACTATTGCGTCTCAGCCTAGAGGAGAAGTCCTATTATCTAGATCCCATGTTGTCAAGTGAAGCCTGAAAACGAGTCCTGAGTGTCAGGTTAGCAATACATTTAACTTGAGTTAGATGACAGCATGCCTAACTGCAGCAACACCTAAGTTCATGGCTGATAATTGCAGTAATAAAAAAGTCACAGAATACATTGAATGGCCAGTACCCAGTATAAACCTGTTCCAAAAAGACCAGTTTATGGCAGATCACCAAAGGCACATTCTGGTGAATATTATTTCCATTCTGAAATTTAACCTTTAGTCCCTGGCCATTTAACCTAGGTGTGTTTCAGGAAACTGCACCTTTTCTGGACCTTAGAAAGAATAATGTTTTTTAACAGACCATTACAGGAATGTTTTCCCTAAGTAAGTAAAGAGTTAATAGATGAGGCTGCAATCTAATCAGCTAGATGATGAGTTCAAGACTCTCACTCTAGTTAACCTGTACAAATTTAGACCAGGTCTCTGCCCTTCAATATAGAAAGATTGCTACCTGTTACATGAAGAAGCACATAGATGTATTTTCTAAGAATGTTAAGATGCCCGCTGCAGGTTATACCAAAGCCCCAGCTAAGCACCCCCACTGTCAATGCAAATGCCCCAGGAAAAAAAAAAAAACATGAATCAGTGCAAGTACATGGTGATACTCCCTGAATGCATTCCAAATAACCAGTGAGCTGAAACCCAGGGAGTCTTGGTGACAGAAGCAGGATATTCCATGGTGTACATAAAAGGCCATGGGTCCTTTCTGTGAAACCGCCCAACCCCTTTTAGAATCCTTTAACACTGGAAAATTTTTGTGGCAAGGAGTTCCACAAGACCTCTGTGCATGGTGTATGGACATGTTTTCTTTAGCTTCTTTTGTATCTGCTAGTTTATTTGATGCCCTCTTGCTGTTGGACTAGAAAAAGCAGTGAAAAATATTTCCTTTCCCCTTTGCTACATCAGTCATGGATTTATTATCTGAGAACCAGCCAGCCAGAGCATGAAATTAAACAAGACATTAAACACTAAACCCTTCAAACTTCAGTAATACTTTAAGTTACTTGCAACTTACATCAGATTTGGAAGATTTTGGCTGGACTTACATAATTTGTTTTCAGTCTCATCTAACATAACAATTTTTATATAGTCTAGCTGAATTTCCAAGTACAAATCAAGTAGTGAAAATATTGCTTTAAAAGGAAGTTTTAAAATAGACTGCAATATTTCTAGCACACAGCAAAAAATATTGAGAAGACAGTTTGCTTTTACTTTATAAATACATCAGACAAGTTTTCTGATACTCCTCTAGAAGATTGACATGTGAGTCAAATGGAGAAACCTGGAAAGCATTTATACAAAAAATGAAAGTAATAGAAGATAGACATAAGTTATAANGAATTAAGCTGAAACCAGAACAATTGATTAGACTGAAAACAGTTTAAGCCACCCTTAACTACCTAACCATTTAACCAGTGCTTTTAAAAATGATGATTTGGGAAAAAATATACTTAAGCAGATGGTATCATTAACTGAAGACTTAAATCTTCATAAAACTACTAATGAAGCCTGACATTTTCCTACAAGGTTAAAATAATGTTACATTGCTGTTTTGTCCACTTCTGTGAAAGAAAATACATTTAAGAAGAATTTGCTGAACACCAGAAGCCACTTAACTGAGATTACCCAGAGAATGAATTATCATTTTGATTATCAAGCTCTTCAGGTCTGCAGTCAAGTAGCAGCAGCAGCAACTTTTTGTCTAGACCAATGGAGCTTTAAAAACTCTGTAGTTACTATTTGGGTGCTTTTTGCTCTCTGTCAGCCCTTGCAGTGCTTTGCAGCTTTTAAAGAGTTTACTCACATCACTTGTGAGCATCACGTTTTGAAAGCACACCACAGCAAGAGACTTAGTTTGCAAGAACTCTAAAGCAGATAATAAGAAAGCTTGGTTGGCGTTTGATGGAAAAGATGACATTTTGACCAGTGCATAAGGGGCATTTGCCACATAGGATTGATATTACATCTTCACTTCCATGGGCAATTAAGCTACTTTTGTGGTACTGGCACGCTTATGTTTCTAGGTCATGCTAGGTAACAGTATGTAAAGTGAGAGGGCAAGATCTCTTTCCTGTATTGTAATGTCCCATGTCTTGTTTTGCTTCCAGTCAGAAGGCACAGAGCACACCTGACCATGACTGCTGCCAATACTGTCTTTTGATTTTATTTTTACTTGCAAACTATACTGTAGATGTTAACTAAAGTTTACTTTTTATTTTCCTGAGTTTTCTGCATAATTTTCTGGACCTTTAATGCAATATTCATTGAGTCAATATATTCCAAAAGTGCCACTCTGTGTAGCTTTTTGTGCCATTTCTTTTTCCTGTGGCAGCATTTCTTTATGTTAACCAGTAAAATGGGATCTTTTGATATAGCAACACTGACTGTGGAAATTTTTTTCTGATTTCAAATATTGTAATTTGTTGGCAATTTATGTGCAATAAAAGTGATCAATAAAAAAAGACAATTCAGTAGAAGACACCTCAACAACAGATTGAAATATGTTTCACACATTCACTGTTATTTAAATTCTCAGTTGCTAACAGTGTTTTACAAGGTGCAGCAATTTCGTCTCGGCAGAAATTTAATGCTCTAGAATACTGAGCTTTCAAAATTTCTTTATGTACTTGGAAAATTAAAAATATTTAATCTAAAACTGAATTACTAGTATGACTTGGTCACACTGGATGCAAATCACAATTCCATCTAACATTACAGTGGGGCAGTTTCTGTCTTACTCAAGCTTCTGGCTCATTAATCTCAGACTACTATTAAAAGTGAGACCTTAGTCCATTTAATCTATGATGTAAAGAACAATATTTCTCTCAAATGTTTCTCCTGTCTTTAGAATGTCTTCTATTTTTAACATCTTCTAAAATGTTACATGGTTGATTACTATTTTTCCCGTTGTGGAAATTATTACTCTCTTGCATTCACTGTAAGTTTGGGGTAATTTTTTGTTTATCAGCCTGGAAAACATCACTTTCATTTAATACTTGTCCATCTTATTTTGGCAGGAGTTTACCTATTTTCTAGCAAATCTAACACCCACCATTGTGAAACAAGTCTGTCCACAGAATTCGTACATGTCATTGTATCTTCTTCAGTCTATGACTGTAGCTCTTTTCAATTCTCTCTAGATGTAATCCATCTTCCCATTTGTAACTGACTTGACATGGGTCTCTAATTTTACCTGTTCCACGTTATTTGTTGTTATAAATGCCCATTTCTTCTGCTGGTATCAGTGTATATTTGCGTTCATTGTGTCTTTGCTGGCACTTGCTGAAAAATGCTTTGATGCTCTAATTCCATTATCTTTTATATTCAAGTTATTCTAAGACACAAAGTTGTCTTCTCAGTAATACTGCGGAAAAAAATGTGCCACCAACTTTGCAGTGCCCATGTGTTGTCTACCCTGTCCTGAGAGTCTCTTCTTGGTGCCTTTTCTGAAGTCCGTCTTTCAAGTGCTAAGATTTTTGTAGGCAGCTGCACTATAACAGTAGATCAATAAATAGGACAGTACAATTTTTTTCCCAAGAGTATCTTGAACAGTTTGATTCACTTATTCCTTCACTGCTAGCTAGTGTCCAAGATGGTGGAGGGCATCATTCCTCCTGCATCATTCCTCCTGTCTTCACCGTCTAAATAATTAGGTGGTTGAAACATAAAATATTAAAGGAACTTGGATCTCACTACCACCCATTTTCTGCTTTTCACTTGTCATTGAAGGTATATGCCTAATTGCTCAGGTGAAACCAAACCGTTTTGAAAGTATCCAATGTGAATGTTTTAAGTTTATCTCACTAGACCTCAGTGTTCAAACTGTGTTCTTAGAAACATAAACAATTTGCTGATGAACTTGGTCTTCGAGGGTTTTTTCAGCCAATTTATCTTGTTGGTACTGTTGACCTTATGTAGTATTAAACTTCAGAATTTAATTTTGGGATCCTATAAATAGTACTCACATTTTGAGCTACAGCATTTAAACAAGACAAGTAGAATGTCCCTATGCTGGAAGTTTGAGGGTATTTCTCTGGCATTTTTGTGACACTTCAACAATGTTCTGGGTTTTTTTTCGGTAGGGGGCATAGGGGGGTGGAAAAGGAAAGGGTATTTGTTTATTTTTGTTGTTGAAAAATGCTTTTAACACACTTGGGTGATTGGTCTTGTATGCTACTGAGTTTCATAGGAAACTTTGTAATTGGTGATATATGTTCCATATTTTGATCGATACTGCAATTTTGATTCACTTCAATTTATGTGGTTCTGATTCCCAGACTCCGGTGGGAAGGGAAAGGAAGAAGGAAACAGAAGCACTGAGATGACTCTTCAAGGATTTTTTCAGACCACCTGGAAAATTCTTCCTCTGGCTAAGTTTGCTGCTTAACATTGGCAAAAATTAAGCTATTTAATTTTATCCCATAGCATTTCAAGTATGCATCTAGCTTTCAACACCTCTTATATGTACAACCCTCTTCCTGTATGGCTATT
This sequence comes from Scopus umbretta, assembly GCA_013400535.1. Lineage (NCBI taxonomy): Eukaryota > Metazoa > Chordata > Aves > Pelecaniformes > Scopidae > Scopus > Scopus umbretta. The sequence continues at coordinate 1,353 of VZTL01066970.1, read as the reverse complement.
ATACACTACCAGATGTGGGCATGACATCTTATGTTTTTCTGATATGGGGTCATTTATGTCTCTTTTACATCCTTTTCCATGTGTAAGTGATAGTGTTGGGTAATGATGGTTTGGCGTACTCTTGTGACTTTCTCCTCTCAGGAAGTTAATGAGTTCCTCTTCCAGGATAGGCTGCAGACACTCACTTAGATACATAATATAGCAAAGCATAAAAACAAGGTTTCATCTCAAAGGTTCTTTATATTTCTCTAATAATTTATTGTGATAGAAGGCTTTTAAAATTATCTTAATTTGAGTAATGAATAAAGGATGGTGTAATTGCACAGAAATAGTATTTAATTATGGGTTTTTTTTCTTTGCACAATATGACCTATTAGCTACAGCTATTGAGGCTCATTAAACTGCAATAGACAATAGCACTCACACAGTGTGTCTTGGTCATGCCAGAAACCTTTTGTACCATTCTGTACTGTTTTACATTGCTTTGTTGTGTTTGAGTGACTGCAATGAAATATGAACCCTATTGTAGCTAAAATTAAAAATTCAGAACTAATTAATATTTGAAATAAATCTTACTTCATAATGCTAGCATTGTTTCTGAATGCTAGCACTTTATGCTCTTTCAGTAAAACTTTCTAGTGTATTGAACTAAAAAGAATAATTATTTATTAGTGGAAAAGCATATGGAATGTTAAACACATTTAGCTAATTCTACCCATGAGCCATAAACTACCCTTTGCCTCAAATTAACACAGTCTTTGAAAAATGTATATGATAGCAAACAGTTAAAGAAATCTGAGAATATGAAAATGTAAATGAAGGACTGTCTGTTCAGAGTGACAGGTATCAAATTTGGAAAATGAAGAGGAATTTTTTGTAGAGGGAACAACTGTATGGATGAGGAATTGGTTGGGTGGTTGCATCTAGAGTGTAGTGGTCAATGGCTCAATGTCCAGATGGAGATCAGTGACAAGTGGTGTCCCTCAGGGGTACGTATCGGGACCAGTAGTGTTTAATAACTTCATCAATGATGTAGTGGGATTGGGTGCACCCTCAGCAAGTTTGCAGATGACACCAAACTGAGTGGTGTGGCTGACATGCCTGAGGGATGGGATGCCATCCAGAGGGACTTGGACAAGCTCAAGAAGTGGGCCCATGTGAACTTCATGAGGTTCAACAAGGCCAAGTGCAACCAGGGTCAGGGCAACCCCTGGTATCAATAGAAGTTGGGGGATGAAGGGATTGAGAGCAGCCCTGTGGAAAAGGACTTGGGGGGACTAGTGGATAAAAAGCTGGACAGGAGCTGGCAATGTCCACTTGCAGCCTAGAAAGGCATGGCCAGCAGGTCGAGGG
>VZTL01066969.1:0-13618 GCA_013400535.1 Scopus umbretta | reverse complement strand
GGCTGGAGACATTAAACAAGGCTTATGAGAAATTAAGAGTTTGTGAGGATGACCACGCATGCAACAGGCCGCCGGGAGGATTCCTACTCCTAAATATGGTTCTACTTGCTTTGGCCTAAAATTAGGGCATGGAGCAAGTTGAACGGTCATAGGGAAATAAAGCAAGCGGTGCTACTGGGGCCGTGACTGTTACACAGAGAACAGTTAACAGCTATGCCCCGCCGCTCAGCATCACCACTGAATTGGAGTGACACTTGTCAGGTTTTTTAATCATCTTAGTAGAAAGGAAATGTTTTTAAAACATTTCATCCCCGGTGTAAAAGCAGTCATAACTGACACTGCTGTCCCGACTCAGGTAGCGGATCTGAAGACGAGGAACCAGCAGCTGGACTCTGAAAATACAGAGCTTAGCCAGAGGAACTCCAAAAATCAAGCGGATGTGCAGGATCTTAACCAACAGCTGGCAAGGGTGCTCAAGCAAAGGGAAAGGGAAGCGGGACAATGTACCCTGGAAGAATGGGAAAAGGAGAGACTGGTACTGAAAGAGGAACTGGAAAACTCCAAAGTCAAGGTGCGGGATTACACTGTCTGTAACGGTATGAAACAATTGAACTTTTAGGAATGCACGGGTGCTGCGGAATTAGCATCCCTTTGAGCTGTGCGTGGTCTTTCAAAGCTGAACTTTCCGAAGTAGCACCGCAAACGTACGTGCACGCAGCAGTGGGGGTGGAAGGAAAGCATGGCAGCAGCCAAAAGCAGGGAGGTAGAAATTGTGCCGGTTTGTCTTCAAACCGGAGCTTAGTGACGCTAAATTTATCTGCATTTTCCAGCATGCTTGTTCTGCTCAGTCCAGTGCCATCCCAGCTCCAACCCACGTCACGGGCTGCAGCATCCTCTGGTTAACCTTTGTTACTCTGCGTGTCTCCTAAGTTAAAATCTGAGGCTTTTTTACTTTTTGCAGTCATCAAACATGGTGTCTTCCTTGGAGATGGAGCTGTCAAAAATGAAGGTTCAAGCTCATATATTGGAGCAGGAGAACCACGTCCTCAAGCAGGAACTTGAGAAGACAAAACAGGTATGGCACCCTCTTGAGAGCCATCGGCTAATGCTGGCTGTCTCTTTGTCTGCCCTGCTCTCTTGCCAGAGTTGGAAATAGTTAATTTTTTTAAAGAAAGGTCATAACAGATGGGGAATAGAAATCCTCTTGAAACAGCCTCCGGGTACAATGCACGATTGTTCAAATAAGGTTGGTTTCACTTAGCCTTTGCCAAAAGTTCTTCCAGAGTAGTGATTCTTCAAAGACAGGCTTTGACAATGAAGACAAAGATTTAAAGCTCTAATCAAGGAATAGACAGGGCTTTTCTAGTTCGTGCAGACGGGATAGGCAGGCGAACGTTTTCCTGTGTAACTGGTGATACCTTTATAGCTCTGTTTAAGGACTGGTCTCTTCCAGCATGTCCTCTCGGAGAGAATTCCTATTGCTAAACCTATCTGGATGGAGGCTTTGACGTCTCACAACTTCTGAGGATAATTTCCTGGGGGCTTGGTTATCACCTGTATAAGCATGGTTCAATTGGCTGTAAATATATGCTAATAAACATAGATAATGAAGGCTACAAATGAGTTAGCTCTCCTGATTCCGGCTCCACAAAGTAATTTTCTTTACAGCGTAAAGCACTCATTTGACGCACCCAATGCTTAGGATTGATAATGGTCTTAAAAAGCAAAAGCAGATGAGGCCTATTCAGTAACGAGTGCATTGTGGCTTGAGTGTAATTAAAGATAGAAGATTGAGTGAGTGAAGGCAGAACAGCACAGGAGAAGGCAGAGTGTTAAGCTAAAGCACTGCGTCAAATGGGAAAAGGATCAGAAGTCAGCAGTACAGTATTTTTTTTTTTTTGTCCCCCTTTCACAGAAGAGGCAGAGAAAGAACCAGTCCTAAAGCAAATCCAAGAGATCACGGGGCAATTAGGAATCCTTAGCACTGCTGTTGCAGGAAGGATGCCCTGCGTCATATGAACGATAGTCGTATGGTCATTCGTACCAAACTGCAGCACGCTCCTCTCTCTTCCACTCTATCCGGAGTGGGATGCTTGGCCCGGAGGAGAAGGGAAAGCTTTGTGTGACACTTGCATGCAAAATTCGGAAAAGGCACAGAAACACAACTGAGGGGTTTGTCTTCCACAGCTGCCCAGATGTCCTGATCTCTCTGACCTTCAAAATGAAATTTCGAGCTTAATTACTAAAAACGAAAAGCTGCAGAAAGACAAAGAAGCCCTGAGTGAGGAATTAAACAGATGTATTGATAAGGTAAGCCAGAAGTGCAGATCCACATCGCTACCTACATGCCGTAAGGGGCTGTTAACATTCTTCTATCATTATCTCTATCATCCTAACCTGTAAAACTACTCTGGATTCTTTTTTTTTTTTTTTTTTCCCCTTACCTTCAAGCCAGATAAAGGCTTAACTGCCACTGCCTTTTTTCATAGCTGGTCTTAACGAGAAAGCTTAAATTGTGGAGCACAGCTTTACTGTAATTTGATTATGGAGAAAATTCCAAACATTGCAAGGAACAGAGGCCTGGATATAAATACTGCAGCAGGACAAGGAAGACAGTGTTCTTGCACTTTTATTGCAACTCTAACGTATTGTAACTCTGAACTTGAGCAGCGTAACTAATACGCACGCTATAAATAATGATCCCGTTGTGTGGAGATTCGAGCTGGGAGCTGGGTTTTTGTTTGGTTGGGTTTTTTTCTCTCCTGCGTTTTCTTTGCGTAGTTGTAACTCCCTCTAGCTTAACTCTCAAAGTCAAATTGAGTTAAAGGAAATCCTGAATGAGTCAGGCTTACCAATGTAATCTTATTTCAGGTAGCTAAAGTAAGCTGCTTAGAGAATGCAATTGGCAGCTTGAAGCAGGAACAGAAGTCCTGGGAACAGCAGAGTCAGACACTGAAAACACAGCTCACCGTTTCACAAGAAAAGGTAGAACAGTGATTGCTGTTATAGCCCTAGATCAAAAGCATTTTTTTAATCTCTTGTAGTGCTTTTTTTCATAAATAAACCAGTCCTCTTCTAATGTGTGCAAAGATGTCATGCACCTAAAAATGGCCGCTTTGATGGGCTTTCAAAGTGACATTCTTAAAGGACAAGAGGGAACTTGTGAAATGCAATGAGGGACTTTTTTCCCTGAGAATAAGCTACGTTGTTTTGCCTCTACAGCCAAGTTCCTTTTGCCCATTCATTCTGCCCTGTTATTCCTAAAATAGTGCAGAGACTCTGTTGCTCCCCGCTCTCCTGGCAGTGGCTCATCCCTCATCAGGCAGGGGAGGGGAACGAATGGCTATCTGCTTGGCTAATTATGCTTGGGGTCTCTTGTTGGCCATGGGCTGCCAAAAAGAATAAATAATTCAAGAGGAATCTGCCCTTCCCGACATGTCACAATAAATATTCAGGGGTGGAAGATGTATCTCAGTTGAATGGAGTACTGTGGCTGTATTCAAAGTGGACAGCTATTAATTTGGAACAGAAAATCAGAAAATCATTTAGCGTTTTTAAAGGGGGCTGTCAGCATCATAACTTCTTCACTCCTTCCATCAGAGATCCTAAATACCTGTGATATGTGGCACATACACATCCTGGCAGACCAAGGTTACAGGAAATCTTGGTCCAGCAAATGCCAAGCTGTGTTCCTGCTCGTTCCAGGTTCAGAGTCTAGATGAAACGCTGCAAAATACCAACCTTCAAATATCCCGATTAAAATCAGACTTACGGGTGACGCAACAGGAGAAGGAAACTCTTAAACAAGAAGTGACGTCGTTACACGAGCAACTGCGGAATGCCAATGAAAAGGTAATGGGCCTCAGGTCATAGAATCATAGAATTGTTAAGGTTGGACAACACCTCTGAGATCATCCAGTCCAACCGTCAACCCAACACCACCATGCCTACTAAACCATGTCCCAAAGTGCCGCATCCACACGTTGTTTGAACACCTCCAGGGCTGGAGACTCCACCACCTCCCTGGGCAGCCTGTGCCAATGCCTCACCACTTTCAGGAAAGACATTTTTCCCAAATATCCAACCTAAATCTGCCCTGGCGCAACTTGAGGCCATTTCCTCTCGTCCTATCGCTGGTTACTTGGGAGAAGAGACCAACACCCTCCTCTCGGGTGGTTGCAGAGCGCGATCAGGTCTCCCCTCAGCCTCCTCTTCTCCAGGCTGACCAGCCCCAGCTCCCTCAGCCGCTCCTCATGAGACTTGTTCTCCAGGCTCTTCACCAGGTGCCTCAAAGTCAGTCAACTTTGCATGGCAGGGTTTATGGACACTAGCTGCTGCTCTCCTGTAGCCTGCTGCTGTAGCCAACTTAGTTCTTTAGGTTGGCTTGTCCATTACAAGGACACAAATAGTGTTGCAGGCTTGAGCAAGTAGTCTGAGTTATGCAAATATTGCTTTTTTTAAAAAGAAATTTTTAAACAAGTAGTANAAGGTAAGCCAGAAGTGCAGATCCACATCGCTACCTACATGCCGTAAGGGGCTGTTAACATTCTTCTATCATTATCTCTATCATCCTAACCTGTAAAACTACTCTGGATTCTTTTTTTTTTTTTTTTTTCCCCTTACCTTCAAGCCAGATAAAGGCTTAACTGCCACTGCCTTTTTTCATAGCTGGTCTTAACGAGAAAGCTTAAATTGTGGAGCACAGCTTTACTGTAATTTGATTATGGAGAAAATTCCAAACATTGCAAGGAACAGAGGCCTGGATATAAATACTGCAGCAGGACAAGGAAGACAGTGTTCTTGCACTTTTATTGCAACTCTAACGTATTGTAACTCTGAACTTGAGCAGCGTAACTAATACGCACGCTATAAATAATGATCCCGTTGTGTGGAGATTCGAGCTGGGAGCTGGGTTTTTGTTTGGTTGGGTTTTTTTCTCTCCTGCGTTTTCTTTGCGTAGTTGTAACTCCCTCTAGCTTAACTCTCAAAGTCAAATTGAGTTAAAGGAAATCCTGAATGAGTCAGGCTTACCAATGTAATCTTATTTCAGGTAGCTAAAGTAAGCTGCTTAGAGAATGCAATTGGCAGCTTGAAGCAGGAACAGAAGTCCTGGGAACAGCAGAGTCAGACACTGAAAACACAGCTCACCGTTTCACAAGAAAAGGTAGAACAGTGATTGCTGTTATAGCCCTAGATCAAAAGCATTTTTTTAATCTCTTGTAGTGCTTTTTTTCATAAATAAACCAGTCCTCTTCTAATGTGTGCAAAGATGTCATGCACCTAAAAATGGCCGCTTTGATGGGCTTTCAAAGTGACATTCTTAAAGGACAAGAGGGAACTTGTGAAATGCAATGAGGGACTTTTTTCCCTGAGAATAAGCTACGTTGTTTTGCCTCTACAGCCAAGTTCCTTTTGCCCATTCATTCTGCCCTGTTATTCCTAAAATAGTGCAGAGACTCTGTTGCTCCCCGCTCTCCTGGCAGTGGCTCATCCCTCATCAGGCAGGGGAGGGGAACGAATGGCTATCTGCTTGGCTAATTATGCTTGGGGTCTCTTGTTGGCCATGGGCTGCCAAAAAGAATAAATAATTCAAGAGGAATCTGCCCTTCCCGACATGTCACAATAAATATTCAGGGGTGGAAGATGTATCTCAGTTGAATGGAGTACTGTGGCTGTATTCAAAGTGGACAGCTATTAATTTGGAACAGAAAATCAGAAAATCATTTAGCGTTTTTAAAGGGGGCTGTCAGCATCATAACTTCTTCACTCCTTCCATCAGAGATCCTAAATACCTGTGATATGTGGCACATACACATCCTGGCAGACCAAGGTTACAGGAAATCTTGGTCCAGCAAATGCCAAGCTGTGTTCCTGCTCGTTCCAGGTTCAGAGTCTAGATGAAACGCTGCAAAATACCAACCTTCAAATATCCCGATTAAAATCAGACTTACGGGTGACGCAACAGGAGAAGGAAACTCTTAAACAAGAAGTGACGTCGTTACACGAGCAACTGCGGAATGCCAATGAAAAGGTAATGGGCCTCAGGTCATAGAATCATAGAATTGTTAAGGTTGGACAACACCTCTGAGATCATCCAGTCCAACCGTCAACCCAACACCACCATGCCTACTAAACCATGTCCCAAAGTGCCGCATCCACACGTTGTTTGAACACCTCCAGGGCTGGAGACTCCACCACCTCCCTGGGCAGCCTGTGCCAATGCCTCACCACTTTCAGGAAAGACATTTTTCCCAAATATCCAACCTAAATCTGCCCTGGCGCAACTTGAGGCCATTTCCTCTCGTCCTATCGCTGGTTACTTGGGAGAAGAGACCAACACCCTCCTCTCGGGTGGTTGCAGAGAGCGATCAGGTCTCCCCTCAGCCTCCTCTTCTCCAGGCTGACCAGCCCCAGCTCCCTCAGCCGCTCCTCATGAGACTTGTTCTCCAGGCTCTTCACCAGGTGCCTCAAAGTCAGTCAACTTTGCATGGCAGGGTTTATGGACACTAGCTGCTGCTCTCCTGTAGCCTGCTGCTGTAGCCAACTTAGTTCTTTAGGTTGGCTTGTCCATTACAAGGACACAAATAGTGTTGCAGGCTTGAGCAAGTAGTCTGAGTTATGCAAATATTGCTTTTTTTAAAAAGAAATTTTTAAACAAGTAGTATAAAGCTAATTTAAAAAAAAAAAGCTGAAAGGAGGTAGGTACAAAAAAAGCCTTATTTTAATGATGTTTTCTGTATTTAGTAGTTTTCCATTTTGAAATAGTTAACTAATTAGTCTTGTCCAATCGTATGTAACGTGCCGATTTTAAACTTATTTTTTAAAAATGCGTTTTAAGTTTTGAATGTAAAAACAGGCAATAATCAGTTAATCAGTCCATCTCCTGAGTCTCCATTCTTCCCTGAAAGAAATCTTTTGGGGGGGAGGGGGGTGTGTGGAATCTGTGGACCATGGACAAATTTACACCTATCAAAACTATAACCGTATTAACAGTCAAACTAGTCATTGACAGGGGGATCTAATTTGCAGTGAAATGTGTTTTTGAAAGGCGCGGTATTGTATCAGCCTCTCTGAACTGATGAGGAACTGTAACTGAAGGAGGTTGTAGACAGCGGTCTTGGGATTGGTATTATGAATTCAGTTGGTAATTTGGCTCATTTGCCATGTAATTAAGGAATATTTAATGTCCACATGGAAAAGAGGCTCTTTCAGGATTGTACAACAGGAACTAAATTACAGCTATTACTGAATAATATATAACACCGAGTTCTGTTATTTGCTTGATGAGGCTGTGGAATGGAGCACAAATTGCTTTTTTTTGTGGTGTTGAACTCCGTGCGCTCGTATCAGCCATGCTGGCGCGCAGCTATTCGCTATGGTTTTAGCAAAGGGGAGCACGTTGGGTTTGCGCTGTGGTGAGCATGTTGGGTTTCTTAGTGGAAAGCAGCGCGTAGGCTGGGAGGAAGACGGGAATCCTGCGACTTTAGAGTCTGCAGTTACTGCAAGCCTACTTAAAACCCACCTGAATAGAGAAAATGTCTGCTGCTTTTGTTTAAGGCCTAACCCTGCAATTCTGTCTGTCTTAAGAATCGGGTTCTAGAACTGGCTGTGCCTTCCTCAGGGCTGCAGGACCAACAGAGGCAACTACACTGGGATGAACTGGACCAGCTGACAAAACGGGAGCAGCAGCTGCTCAGGCAGGAGAATGAGAGGCTGCAGAGGGAAGTCCAGAGCACTAAAACGGACCTGTCTCACTCCAGGGAGAAGGTAACCCGAGCAAGCTGGCAGATCACAGAGGCGGTCCCTGCGTGCTAGGCAAAACTTGAGCGATTCTTGTTTTGCAGTGGGTCATACAGGAGAGGAAGGCTGCTCGTTAGTTTTTAATAGAAATGTTTGCAGAAGGAATGCATAATGGAATAGTTTTCCTTTATACCTGCACTGAGTAGGCAGACACTCTTATGAGGTTTCACACAACTCCTTTTTAAAAGAAAATCCCTGATAACTCCTGTCTAAGATTCTGGTCTGACTTTCAGTTAATGCCTTTCAATTTTCTTCTTTCATAAAAACTTCTTAATGTTCCGAGCAGTCTTCATGTCCAATTTTTTGGCTCACAGTATGAGGCAGATTATGGGGAAGAAGGGAAAGACCTTTGGTTGCTCAAAGCAACAGTGTCAAAAATACACCAGAATGGGCTACGAGTCCAAAATCAATTAGTACTCGGTATTTTAGGTTAAGTAGATGCAATTTGATTTTTTTTTTTTTTTTTTTTTAAGGGTACACAATGTTTTTCTACATTTGTTCATCTCTGGTCTCTTTAGGTTAGGCAGCTGGAATCTACTGTCCTTTCCCTAAAGCACCAGAAGCATCAAAGCCAGTCAGGCATCGTCAAAGCCATAGAGCAAGAGAAATTAAGCTTGAAGAGAGAGTGTGAACAGCTTCAGAAGGAGCTGTCATCTGCAAACAGGAAGGTTAGTTTTAGGTGGAAAGTACTGGAAAATACTGAGTCACGTATTTACCATCTCTAAGAGCTGAGGCGGTAAGCTGTAATTTTCTCCTCTTCTGAGCTTTGCGTTCTTCGTCTCTTATGAATCCCTGTCCCAGGGAGCTGACTGTCTTCTCCACTTCTGCGGAGCGTGCAAGGTGGAAGTCTATGCCAATGTGCTGCAGGACTTCTCGTCAGTACGAACCATTCAATGGTAGAATGTGGGAACCGTAAACAAAATGCAGCTTTCTCAAGTGCTCCGCAATACGCAGCACTTAACATGCTAACGTTACCACTTTTAGATTAAAAATTGGTCACTCTGCCTATTCTTTGAAGCTTGTGTCAGACACGCCATATAACACTGTCTTAGACGGCGCTTTTAGCAAAGCGTTACACTTGTCCAGGTACTTAGGTCTTTTAATCTTGAATTGTCTTGATGTGCAGTGATTCACGAGTTGCGTGCTGGGGGGAGGGAGGGGGGCCAGAAAAAAAAAAAAACAAACAGATAAAATAAGAAAATAGTATCTTTCTAAGGAAACTTCTTGTCTTTAATAGATCAGTCAGATGAATTCTCTTGAACGTGAACTGGAAACCAGCTCAGAAAACGAAGGGCTAAGAAAAAAGCAAGTCAAACTGGATGATCAGTTAATGGAGGTACTTTTCAATCAGCGTTGACTGTACTGAACAGTGTGGGGCTTTATCACTATCTCACCGAGTCTATGAAGTTATCTTAAAACAATTTCTGTATGTGTAGGAACAGAGGAAACTAACCAAAACTAGAAGAATTAATCTCCTCTCACGCCTAATCTCATCTTTCGTGATCAAGATGTGTGACAAACATGCTTCTCTGAAGCCTGTTGTGGTTTATCATAATTCACCTAAGGCTTCAGATATAAAATTAAATAGCAAAGAAATTTGTTCCTGTGCTTGAGGCAAGGCTAACGCTTTCCTCTTCCTTCCTAAAACACGTAACCTCAAGCTTCCTAACTAATATTTGTGTAATGCTGCTCTTAATGTAGAAACCTGTTCTTATTTCCTAGGGGAATTATTTGTTGACTTTAAGCCTTGCTAGCTTATCTAGATCGTGACAGAATAACAACTTACACAATTTGCTGTTAATCTAAAGGCATGAGTGAAAACTGCAGTTGAGACTCTTTCAAAGCCTGCTGTAAATGGGGATGTTTGGTCAGTACTGCTGGAGACGGATCATGCTGGACGTTACCAAAACTGCGTAATGCTTCGGCGGGCTCGGTTCAGGACCGGGCAAGCTTAACTATGTTCAGTTAGTGTATCCCTTAAGGTCAGGCTAGACCTCGCGAGTTGTCTCTCAGCAGTCTTGCCTAAACTTGACATCCTGAATTTGAGTTTAAAGCATAATATATAGTTTAAAAAAAAATAAAAATAAAAAAAATCCACTGCCACAATTTTGACTTGTTCCATAAATCAAAGCATCTTCCAGACGAGGCTTTTACAACACTGTTTAATAAAAGACTTTTTAATTAAAAGATGTTTTTCATCAAGAAAGCAAATGGGAAACATTATGCTGAATATACTATGTAATTAGCCAGAAAATTGTAAAAGCTTGATTAGAAAAGATGAGATTTTGACAAGTTACTGAAAAGACTGTTTGTATGCTCCATGCTTTCATTTATATAGTCTTAATTAAGTTTTGGGAAAATCCCAACCCTTCGGGATAAACACCAAGCACGGAATTGCATTTTCTCTTAAAATTTGTATTTCAAAGGTGCAGGACTTTTGATACTCCTGATAACATTTTCCTAGCAGGTGTGTATAACATTCACTTAGCACTTTATGACTTCTAACTTTCTCTTTTGTGCCTGTTCTCCTTTTGTTCATGGCTAACCTGTCTAGAACTCAGTGGTTGGAACTAGCAGAGAAGGGTGCAGTTCTCTTTCTGAAATAGTGTGCGAAGGTAGAGCAATCATTTTCAATGTACTACCATAGCATGGAGAAAACATTTCCTTCTTTTATGGATTTTTTTTTTTTTTTTTTTTAGTTACTATTCCATGCATCCTTTAAGTAAAGAAGCCACTATTCATTTCAATGTAAAATTTTTACTTGGCCAGCTGCACTAACTTCTTTATGGATAGTATATCATGTAATTTGATTCTGTAGGCCAAGAAGTCGCATACTTCTAAGGCATTGCCATGAAAATGGAGAGGGATAATCAACTGCATTCAAAAGAATTAAATTGATCGCAAGAAAATGAAAAGTGGCTCAACCCTTTCCTTCTAACCCATTGACTGTGAGGCTTGAAGGTGTTTTCATATTTACTGCCGATATCTGCATGCTTTTTCACCAGACTGTAAAATGTTTCCTTAATATTAACTGCTGTGTGGTCACACTCACTATCATCCCTAATAGTTTAGCAAGTTCATTATTGTTCCACTTTCTTCCACAGATTAATACGGCAAGACGATATTGTTTTCATTAGCCATGCAGTTGGTATCTATTTTTAAGATGCTATTAACATTAACTAACGTGTTTCTTCAGCTCTATCATTAGATATTTGTGTGCTTCACAATATTACAGGAAACCCTAAACAAATTCCATCAAAAGCTCATTATTTTGACTCTTTATATTGTCAGTAAAAGAATAGCTCCTTTATGGACAAGTTGATTCAAGAGAACCTCTTGATAATTTAAAAAAATACAAATAGTTTTATTTTTAAATTTTATTTTCTGTTTGCCTGGGCCAGCAGAGATGAACAGGTGCTAACATGGCCAGAAGAGCTGCACCACTGAAAAACGCTTATAGTTGTTTGTATTACAGATGAACTCAGTAACTGAAATACGATCGCAAATTGAGGCCTTAATCTATCACTTCTGAAAGGAAAATTAAAACCACTAACATAATTTTATACGTCTTTTCCTAAGGGAACAGAGTAATGGTTTTGAGGTAACAGGTGAGAATTTTATGATGTGGTCAACTGAACTTAAGAAAGTATTAACAGTATGCGTATTCAAGCTGCAAATCAGCTTGTCTGAAACATCAGGGGGTTTTACTGTACAGTTTTGGTCTTTTTTTTTAGTATTATAAACTATTAAAACTGTGAGCCAGTCTTACCTGGATTGTATTTTAGTCTAGAATAATGCTAAATAGTCACAGGAAAGAATCTTAGCTCTTAATATTGCCCGAGAGTTCATGTAACACTGGGCCAGTTTATCGAACTTGGGCTGTCGTGGTTGCGATGCTACCGTAGTACGGCAATGCCAGAAACGCCTCTTTTCTAGCCACTGTCATCCAGGAACTGTCGGAGCACTGCTTGGGAGCAGCACTTCATTAAAGGGATTAGAAAGTCTGTTCTGAGGTGCTCTTTTTGCTGTAGGGGCTTTTTTTTTTTTTTTTTTTTTAAAGGGTTTTTTGTCCCACCTGAGGCGCCTAGTTTTACCAACTAACCAGACTTCTCCGGTAGTATAAATTCACAACGGAGAACCAGTTTGCACAAACTCTTTGTTGTATGTACTAACTTTACATTACATAGATTTGCTGATGCATTTGGTAACCTTTTGTTTTTTTTTTTTTTAACGACAGCAAGACTTAAATTTGGACTTAAATACTTCAGATTACTACAGGCGTCCATATCTCAAGGGCCCCTCCGAGTATGCTTTTGAGCACGCAGCACAGACACTCAGGAGGCCTCCAGACTTGCTATCAAACTCTGCTTGTGGCATGTCTCCAAAGGAAAATTACAAAATGTATTAACATTTCTACAGTCAGTAGTGAACATAAGGAAAAATATATGGGATTCTATATACTGAATTCTGAATGTAATCTAGTAGCTGGCGTCAAATTACTTAAGTCATCATACAGGACATGGAAAACTTGTTTTGCTTTTGAGAATGTTCTCTCTCCATCCTAGATTAAAGACTAGAAATAATCAGCAGTGGTGGACAGTGCCTGCCTCATGCTAGTGCTTTTATTTGTAAGTGGATACTATTTTTAGAAGAGCTGCTGAGATCAAGGTTAAAATTAAAAAGGACTACAAAGCTAAAACTCGCCACAGGCCCGCTTAAATTTGACGGGATTTCATTGGAAATTCAGTGAGTTTATAATTCAGGTCTGAAATTGTGAATCAAAGCTCAGACTCCTTTAGACTTCAGAACTGCACATAAAGATGCATCTTTTTTCACTGGAAAGAGAAAAGCTGTCTACTTAGCTTCTGTTACTGAGTTCAGGCTTGTCTCCCTTGTGTACAAGAAATTGTTCAAGACTAACCTGATGGCTAGTGCATTCCTAAAAGACACTTTGTGTGAACGGCAGCGCTGCTTTCTCCTGACGGCTGATTTACTTTACTCTTCAGATGCTCCACTCAAGCACCAGTGTGATGCTTAGTCAGTCACCGCACTCCCGGGAGCTCCAGCAGCAAGGCTGTGCTATGGTGCCCAAGGAACAGTTCCTGCAGCTCCAACACCAGCTACTACAAGCAGAGAGGAGGAGTCAACGTCTTCAGGAAGAACTTGAAAGTCGACCCTCTGAGACAAACATGCAGCAGGTAAAGCTCTCATTACTCTGCAGGTTACAACTTTAAAAGGACATCTGGTTAGTTTTCTTGTTTTGTTGCTTTTTTTTTTTCAATTCTGAGATCCGTTCTCTGTTTATGCCAGTTCAAAAAATCAGAATTAAAATTCATTCTACCAATTTGTTGTACAAGCCAAACCTTTGTTATCTAGCATATTTAGCTCGAGCCATAGCTTAACTCTGAAGTCCGCCTAATCTTTTTGAAGGAAAAACCACTCCCAACCACATTCAGCTGGCTTTTCTCCTTCTGATCAATGTGCAGTAAGTCTTCATAGGTTTTGTTTTGTTTCCTTTCCCTGATGTCCATGTCTGGAGCCATTGTTTTTAAAAAAATACACTATACCACACATTGCACAAGCACATCACCCATAAAATACAAGTTTGGGCTGTTGCTGTCACATGGAGTTCTGTCAGCTGTAGGTAGAGCAGAATACAAACAAATTAATCCTCTTTATAAGGTCAGCCTATCTTCATTATTTGGCCATACGACAAGACATTGTTAGGAGAACACTCTTACCATTACATAGAAACTTCATGTTGTGGTTTAGCCCCTGTCGGCAACCACGCACCGTGCAGCCGCTCGCTCAGCCTCCC
>VZTL01066966.1:1197-32912 GCA_013400535.1 Scopus umbretta | reverse complement strand
TGTTTTGTTTGGTTTCTTTTTTTATCTTTCTTGGCCATGAGTTATGTTCAGGGAGCTTACCATACTGCAGCCATTCTTTGTGGGGATGCCGTAGGGTCTCAAAATACTTTAAAGAGTTTATGAAGCCAAACCCCCAAAATAACGGACGATAAAAATTCATGTGGATAAATGTAAAATGATGTGCTTACAGAGAAGATGGAGAGCACAACATCCCAACTTCACCTATAAAATGATGGATTCTGAGCTCATGTTACCACACAGGAATCTGATGTAGGATTTGGTGCTTTTTCTGGGCTTGGGCTGTATTCATAAGCCCATATCAAAAGGAGTGAGGAGACAAGCAGCCACAGTTCCCATTAGGAGTACTGCTCAGGACTCTGCCCGTTCACCAGCTCTGCCAATATCACACCAATAGAATACTGTATGTGGAGAGAGAGAAAAGCATGGCAGTCACCCTGCCTGCAGACGCGCCTCGGCTCTTCAGGGAAGTGCTAAGGAAATGTTGGATTGTCATGCTTATCCCGGCCTGGGGGAGTTGGATCCAGTAATTTAAAAGAGATGACCCCAGCAGGTCCCTACTTCAGCAGGTAGTGAACAAGTGAGGACATCTCATGCTTTTCTACCAGTCCTCCGTTTAAGAGATAACAGCTGTGAAAGGAGACCCAGAGTGACTGCTGTGTCGTTCCCTAGTGCAGCCCTAACCACTAGACATCTTTTGTGTCTCTGAAGGCTAGTCTGGAGATACACTGCACACGGTGTTGTATGGGGCTTGGAAGTATGCATTTTGCTGTCTGGCTCTAATAAAAGTGAGACGTGAGGCAAAGAGGATCTTTGCAATTCAGTATGATACATATAAGTAAGCTCCTTAACTGTACGAATTAGTGAGGAAGTAGATTAGTCCTGAGATTACACCAATACCAGAACTGTCTATTCTACTTCAAGTTCAGAGCCATGGGAAACATTAAGAGTAGTCAGCATGAATCAGCCTGCAATTTAAATTTAAAGTAGTAGTAATAAACAGTCTATTTTGGCACAGAACCTTAGTGGATTACTCGCCTCGGACTCAAAGGGCTGTGCTTTTGCCTTGCTATTCCTGTTCTTTGTAATGAACACGTGTCCTCAGGTGTTGCTGCCATTGACCCCATCCCTTGCACTACAATCTGTTTTTCTCTTACTGCTGTTGGTGGTTTTGGGTGGGAATTACTTAGTCAAGGCATGTGGTGGGTTGATCCTGGCCAGCAGCTGAGCCCCCACCCACTTGCTTGTTAACCCTCCGCAGCAGGATGGGGGAGAGAATTGGACAGGCAAAAGCAAGGGAGAAAACCCCTAGTGGGTCAAGATATAAGGCAATTTCATAAGTGAAAGAAAGAGAAAAAAAAAAAGTAGCAAGTGATGCAAAAGCATTCACTCACCACCAGCAGACTGATGTCCAGCCCGTCCCCAAGCACCAGCTGCTTTGGAGAACCTGCCCCGCAGTTTTATTGCTGAGCATGCTGTTACATGGTATGGAATATCCCTTTGGTCAGTTGGAGTCAGCTGTCCCGGCGTGTCCCCTCCCAACCTCGCTGGGGAACAGCGTGAGAAACGGAGAAGGCCTCCATGCTGTGCAAGCACCATTCAGCAGCAGCTGAAACACGGTTTCAGTCACAAATTTAAACCACAGCACCACCATATGAGCTTCTATAAACAAAATTAACTCCATGCCAACCAGACCCAGAACATGATGTCACTTAAATTTTCAAGTCACTCCCAGTCAATAAATGACCAATGAACAAACAAGCAAACAAACAAACAAAACAAACAAAAGAACACGCCATATTGTGTTAGGATCACCTACTCTTACGGTATCTAGGTCATACAAGATTTTAAGAATTCACTGTAGGAGTGTTTCCGGCTTTTGTTTGTAGATGTGCATTTTGCTCTGTATGCTTGAGGATATTGGCATTGTCACTGAAATGAGAACTCCCGTTCCCTCGGTAACACCAGCGAACAGTATTCTCTTATTGGATTCCATGAATGGAACAATTCTGCTTGATTTATGAATAGACTTTTCAGCAAAACTGAAATCAATTATTGTAAATCCTCATGCTGAGATCGCTAAAATATTGGCAGGAGTATGAGTTTTTATGTTGGTTTCTCTTTGTGATTGTGTTGCTGACTCCAGCTGTGAAATATTTTCATAAGAATTTTAGGAGGTTGCTCAGTTATCAGATGGTGCCTGCTAGCTGGTTAAGGTAAATTCTTACAGATTAGGTAGGTGGTTTCAGTACTAACGAAGTGGGAATATGTTTCAAGCCAGCATGTGGTTTATCTGTCCTGATCAATCACTTATGGTTTATCTGTCCTGATCAATCACTTATTATCAATCACAACTGAATAGCTGCTGTAATATACTGACAGAGAAGGGAACTGGGGCCAGTTAATTGATGGCGCTGTCTTCGTGGTTTGGGTTTCAGCTTTAAATCTTTGTGCACCCAGCATTGGTGCTAACTCAAGTTTGAAGAAAAAGGCAAGGGATGAACAATTGGGCCATCTTTCTCTTGCCTTTTTTTCAAAGCCCTTTGGGCCAAATGCTGTAGCTTTTTTCTCATAAGCACTTCTTCTGAGTTATCGTGCTAAAATCATTGGCAATGTTTTAGAAATTTTTTTTGTTTGCTTGTAAGGATGAAGGCTGTATAGTAATTCAAAGTATGTGAAATTTTAACTATTATAGAAAAAAGCAAAACTGCCGTGTTTTATGACATATTACTTGAGCAAAACAGTACTTGGCACAATCATATTGAACTAAAAAGTTTGGAAGCATTGCCTTGCCGATGGCTTAAGCTCTAGGCAAGACTTTAGGTTTCATACACCTTCCAGCGTTCGGACACTGGTTAACATAGACAGTGGTAGGAAGATATTTGATGCAGCCTGCGGAGACCTCGTATTGGCTCCTGTGTGCATGAGACCCTTCATTGTGCTTCCTCTTTGGAGAACAGTAAAACAGAGATGTTTTAATCTGACTCAGCGCAGAGAGTCCCTGAGGAAGAAACTTTTTTCCTGTTGAGCTGTAGTCTTTGGATTGTTTCAGCAAATGCTTTTTTGAGTCAGGCATCTGTGGAAGAGAAGGGAAAAGAAAGTTTCATATACACTGGTTGTGTATATGCCAACATTTGTGGTTTCCATTTTAGGTATTATATATTTATCTGTAGGACTTGGGGTAGGATAAGCCAAGGAACGTGTTGGGGCATGTTTGCCAATATAGCTTCTCTTCAGTCAAGTTTTAGAATATGGTTGTCTTTATGCCTTACTGTGACAGGTTCTTTTATATCTTCTATCACACTTTGCAAAGAGCAGGAGAAAAAAAAAAAAAAAAAAGGACATTTACTGAACCTGAACTTTTACTTTATCTGAAATTTAAAACCAGAGGATTCTTTTATCCATTTAGAGGCTTTAAATACCTAAATAGTATGGTTAAAATAACTGAGAATGTAACAATGCAGGTCAGAAGAGAAGACAAGAGGGAGCTCGCCTGTCTCAGTGAACAGGCAACTGGATGGGCCTACAGACAAAGAACAATCCCAGAGAGAAAATGGAGCCTTTGCTCTTTGGAAAGCCCCTGTGCTGGGTTAGCTAGAGTAAGAAGAGTGCTGACTTGATCCCTCATATCCCTGACGCCTAATTGAGCTTAAGCTTTTGCAGAGGTCTTTAAGATATCATGTCTCCTTTAATTAATCTGTTTTCCCATCTAGTAATATAAACATAGGAGATATATGCTTTAGGATATTGTGATAACTACTTAGGCAATCAGAAGAAATTTTCCTCTTTGAGGTATTTGGCAGGGCCTGGTGGATTTTCTTATCTTCCCGTTGACTCAAGAGATTATCAACCTATTTTTAAGAATACTCACCCAGCCACAAATTGTATCAATCTGTCAGCAAAGGCAGGACAGTAAAGGAAATCTACAATTTCAGTGGTTATGTGTGCAGGAGAAGGGAGGGCCCATCTTTACAGACTTCCTACCCTGTTTCACTGTTGCACAGTTGAAAGATTCAGCTTCATTGCAGAAATGTTTAATGCAACATTAGTAGATATGTGTCCTGTTGCCTAGAGCCAATGCTGTCTCAGTCTTCAATCACCTCCGCAGTCTGACATTACTGAAAGAATGCAATAGGCCATCTTTCTGCTGATGCTGATTCCTTGCATGTCTAAATTCTCAAGCAGTGCCAATTTCTACTTCTTCCAGTTGGGATTTTGTTCCAAAAACCTACTGTAAACATCTTGGTTAGTCTAGTAGTCATATGTATGTGATAATGTTTGAATTGGCTTTACAATATGTAATAATGAAAATGATTATTTTGGGTGGCTTTTTCCTCCATATCTGCACCAAATATGACTTGTGATATAGGTAATAATTTGAGAAAACTGCCAGGGCTATTGTATTCTATATTGTTCCGGCTCCTAACTTACACCCACTGAATTCTTAGCTTATCAGAATGACTCGGTGAATGCCATGAAAGCTGGTGGTTTTCATGTTCATAGATACAGTGGCAAACCTATTATTTTTTTTGCTTACCACAGTTGTTAGAAGCTAGTGTGATGGAGCTGTTCACAACTGTAGGCTTTCAAATAACAACTGTTGTTCACATACGCAGGAAGAAATAGACGTTCCCTAAGGCAATCATGCAATTATTGTACTGAAGAACATTGGAGTACTTTATGTATTTATTTTTTAATTAAAACCAGCTAGAAACAGGATTAGCATTAGTCCTTGCTTCTGAAGTCTTGATATGAGTTACTGAAATTATAAGCAGTAAATTTTGAATGTGGCCATAAATATGCAGTTTTAGGTTAAAAAAAAAGTATTTGAGTATTTGCATTTTACAGTAAGTCCCGTAATTTTGAAACAATACCAAAAACGTAAGAGCAACTTTAATAGGAAGAATAGAAATGTGTATTATTAAATGGTAGTCATACTGCAATCTCTATACAGCATATCTAAGGTAGAGAAAAGGAAGCAAAAAATATTTATAGATGCATAATTGCGTATTGGATTATTTTAAATGATTGGTTCTTATCCAAGACTCCTTTAGTGTCATTCATGGTTCTCTGGATTGGCTGAGCAACAAGCCAAATTTGATTGCTGTGCAGTAAGGCAGCATGACTTACGCTTTTATAATGAGTGCTCACACTGACTAATGGTTCATTGTACAGGGAAACCCACTGGGGAGCACATATTCCTTACTGCAGTATCTTTTAAATTAAAGAAACATATTTGGATTTTCTGATTCCACTGATTTGATGCAGTTGCCAGTGTGGTGGATAATTTGGCTTTTACCATAGATTTCCAGACATTGCGGAGCTGTTTTTTTCATTTTTGTTTGGTTTGTTTTGTTTAACCTATCTAGACCTCATGAAAGGGTGACGTAACATTAGACTATGTAAACAGCATTAACAAAGTGACTCTTAAAAGACTATCAATCTAATATTTAAAAATGAAAGTCTGCCCCTTTAAGAAATACTCCCTTTTTCTTTAAGCATAGGTTATAAAAGAAGCTATTAAAACAATGAAGTTAAAGTTGGAAAAGGAATTAAATGCTCAGTTGATTCTGCTGCTTCTTCAGTTCTAGTTCTAGGGTTTTTTTCAGTGTTCTACACGGATGCAGTGAATGAAGCATAGTATTTCTGATGTGGAGGAGGAGGAGAATAAGATCACTGAAAGGCAGATGCAGCCACCCCACCTGAGAAAGAGTGGCAACTGTCATTGGTGAACTACGCCACCAGTGGCTATACCTCATTAGTTCCCTACTTAGTAAATCCATGCCCAGTATGATTGAAATCTTTATGACAGTGTTTGCAGAATTAAACTTCTATGTGAAATCACAGCATCTGACATGACCATTTTCATGTGCATTTATGAATCATAGAACTATTTTGTTTTACCTAAGGATTTATGTATAGCGTAGAATGTACATCTGTGTATTGTGTTTGTACCTCTGTGCCTGAGTTCAGCCTGAACAGACTTCTGCAGTTTGACCTTGGGACTAGCTAAGTTTGTTGTATTACCTCAGAGAAGGCATGAAATCCTGCTACAAGGAAAGACGTCTGCCATTCAGCATCCACTGCCATCCCGAGGGCCACAGAAGGAATGTGGTCTTGCAATTTTTTATTTCCCAGTTCTGAATGTCATGTTGCTACTGTTGCTAGACATTTGTGGGATCTAGTCATAAAAATTTGTATCCTTTTTTTTACATGTTGCTAGAGCATCCATGATGCATCTGTAAGAAAAGAATTAGATGTATAGACCAGCTCATCATTCATTTATGTTTGAATAGAATTTCATGGGACCAAGAAAGGGCTACCAGCCCAAATGCCATGTCCCAGAAGAGTCCCAAGAACTCACTGGAAAAAGCAAAGTTGCATAAGTTCAAAAGAAATGCAAGAGAAATTAAAAAATAATTTTGAAATGTATATTGGGTGCTTAGTTTGAGTAAGCATTTAAAAGTCAGTGAAACCTCTTACTTTCCTAGTGTGTGTAGAGGGCAAGACTTATGAGGAGCAGTGGAGGTCACCTGGTTTGTTCAGTTTGGAGAAGAGAAGGCTGAGCGGTGACCTCATCGCAGTCTACAACCTCCTCAAAGGGGGCAGCGGAGGCGCTGATCTCCTCTTTCTGGCGAGGAGCGACAGGACACGAGGAAATGAAATGAAACTGCGTCAGGGGAAGTTCAGATTTGACATTAGGACAAGGTTCTTCACTGAGAGGGTGGTCGGTCACTGGAACAGGCTCCCCAGGGAGCATCAAGCACTTGATCATGGCACCAAGCCTGTCAGAGTTCAAGAAGCGTCTGGACGATGATCTTAGCCATATGGTTTAGTTTTATGTAGTTCTGCAAGTAGAGCAGGGAGTTGGACTCTGTGATCCGTATAGGTCCCTTCCAACTTGAGATGTTCTATGGGTAGCTTTAAAAAGAGGTACTCCTTTTCCCCCTTAAGTTTTATGAGCTGATACTATAAATATAATTTAACAGTGAAAATCAGCAAATCATTTGAAAAAATGCAATTACTTTGAGCGTGTGGTATTTCTATTTCAGCTCTTTGAAACAGACCATCTTGAAATAATCTATCCTTTTCACTGATTTTTAGCTGTGGTGTTTTTTAACCCCTTAGCTAGAAAAATGAGAATGTAGTCTTGTTTTTACTGATCATCATTCTCCCAGAGACATAGAATCTCATGTTAAGGTTTCAGGCATCTCAAAAATGTTTGTTTAGAAACTGCTTTTTCATGGGAATTCTGTGAATTTCACATAGTGACCGTTTGGGGGCTTTTAGAATATTATTAGTATTAATACAGGGTACCTTTTGTGCTGGAATGGAAATGTGTGCCTTTCTATCAAGGTGCCTTACGAAAGAAGGTACAAATAACTGCACTTGAACTGCAAGAGCCATAGCTTGAGTTCAGAGAGAAGTGGGGTTGGAACTGCCTCAGAAGTAGCTTATTTTTTACTTCTGACTCAAGAACCAACCCACTGACCCTCTCTGTCCTGTTTATTTTAGGAGTAACGCTTCTAGTAGGACTCAGGTCAGATTATAAGTTTTTGTTAAGTAGTTACATGACAAAAGTGATTTTTAACCTGCTTTTCCAAAAAAAGAAGGTTTCTGTAGTGGCTTTCTTAATGTTGCTAAATAATTTTTAATTCTGTTGACTGATTTTACTCAAATTCTTCAAAAGTGATAAAGGACAAAGAGTTTAAAGGCAAAACCAATAACAAAAAGCAAAACAACAAAAACCATTTTTGTTGAAAACAGTTGCTATGCGGAATGAGATGGATGCCTTGCGGTTGGTTATGGATTATGGAACTATGGTAGGTAGATAGCAAAGAATTGAAGAAGCGTTGTTGAAGGTATTTTGATGGGGAGTTGAAGTAACCACCGTACCCACGTAAGCTATTGAGTTTCTTTTGATTCAGTTACTCACTGAGCAGTGTTTGCCCATCTCTATTCCAGACAATGGAATACAATTAAATAGTTTGGCTTTATTTTTATTATGTTTACTATATTGGTTTTCCATAGCTATACAGATTGTTGTTGTTGTTTTTTTTCTTCTGTTTCTCATTTTGTCCAATAAATCTTTTTAAATACTTCCCCCCTGTACTTAGTAGTGATTTAACAGGAGTCTTAATATGGTGAGGTTTCATGTGGCTTTCATGGGCTCATGGGATGGTGGCCATGGTAGTTGTCAGCTGTAGATTATAGTTGTAGATTGTATCTATCTATCCAGCAATCTATGTTGTCACAAGATTAAAGTAAAAAAACAAAAACAAAAAAACCCAGAAAACCCCCACAAAACCAACCCCCCAAGAACAAAACCCCAAGCCATTTCTGCTATTTACCTTTCTTGTTAAAACCAGCTTGTGGGGTGTGGTGGGTTGACCTGCTCTCTGGCTGCCAGGCGCCCACCTAGCTGCTCGCTCGCTCGCTCTGCCCCTCCTCAACAGGATAGGGGAGAAAATAAGCTGGAAAAGCTCCTTGGTCAACAGGGAGACAGGGAAGTCACTGACCAATTACTGTCATGGGCAAGACAGACTAGACTTGGGGAAAATTCACTTAATTTATTGGCCTTTAAAATAGAGTTGGACGGTGAGAAACAATGAGGTAACCTAAAACACGTTCGCCACACTTCCTCTTTTTATCCCAGGCTCAGCTTCACCCCTTCACTCCCGACTTCTCGCCCTCCTGCCCCCGAGGGTGGGCTGCGGTCGGTCCACCATCGCTCCTCTCGGCCGCGCCTTCCTCCTCCCGCCTTTCCCTGCCCCAGCGGGGTCCCTGCCGGGGCCGCCGGGGCATCCCTGCCCCCGCCCTCCTCCCGCTCTCCCCTCGGGGCCGGCAGGGCTGTTTCTCCCGGCGTCTCCCTCAGCCCCGGCTGCCGGGCAGCGTGTTGCCCGGCCGGAGCCAGGCTTTCCCCGCGGCGCCCGCCCCTGCCTGAGGGGCTCGGCCCGGCCTGGAGCCGGCGGGAACCGGCGGTGGCCCCCGTGGGGCAGCCCCGGCCGCCAGCACCTGGGCACCTGCACCCGGTACAAGGGGTTTTGTTTGGATTTACAGGTTTGGGTTTTTTCGTTTTGTTGTTGTTGTTGTGGTTTTTTTTTGTTGTTGTTTGTTTTGTTGTTTTTGTTCATTAAAGTGAGGTAAAGTTTATAGATAACCCTTAGAAAGACAACAACAAAGGGATCAAACTCCAGATAGAATTTTGCCAGCGCTGTGGAGTATGGGAAGCCATGAATTATTTATGTCTGACGTCCCAGTGTGTTCCCAAAAGGCTGGTAGTATTTTTCCTGTTCATCTATCTATGATCGTCTAAGATTTTAATTTGATTCTCTCAGGAGCGTGTATATGCTCTGACTTACAGAATCTCATTTGTATTTTTGTGACACTGATAGGAAATACTGTTGCTGTTGTGGAAATTAAATGCAGCACATTTACTTTGCGTTGCAGTTACTCAGCTATGCTGTGCTCTCTTACGCCGCTTAATTTTTGTTTTGCTTCTCATACTTGCTCTTATTTTCCCTTTGTTTTTAGTGCTGAACTCCCATGAGTGTTAGCTAAAAGGCTATCAGCCAGCTTATTTTATGAGGAAAAATGAAAAGAATTGGGGTAGCTTTTCTAGACAAGAGAAACCGGAGCAGAAGGAAAGGTACAGTGGTCGTCATCATGTAGGATAATGCTTTTTTGAAGATGACCGATGCAGTAATTCTGTTTTTTTTGTGCTGGATAGTACAGGAAACACTGAGCTTACATGCGTTAAACACTAAAGCAAGTTTTCTACTCGTGAGGCTGGGGGAGCCCTTGGACAGAGGAGACTGGCCATGGGAGGCTGCAGCGAGGGAAGCTGTGAAGGAGTCGTTCAGCGTATTAAATATCCAGAATGACTTAGGAAAAAAAAAAAAAAAAAAAAATCTGCCTTGCCTGGAGATTTGGTAGTGGTCTAGGGGCTTGGAGGCCCATTTCAGCCGTATTTTCTGTAATTCTACAGTACTGGCAGTTTTAAGTCCCATTAAAATCTGAGAATGTCCAATTGCTTATAACGAAGACTGAGCTAAATTAAAAGGTATACCTACTCTGAGCAGATGTACTAGTGCAAATGCAGGCTGTTGCTGTGTTGGTGTTTGCTGTTGAAACACTATTGCTGTATGATTTTTTAAATATAACTACCTTCAGTATAGTGGCTTCTGTGTTGCTTGTGAAAACTCATTCCGTGTTTCCTTTCTATATGGTGTTTCTTATATGAATTTGTGTAATGGAAAAGTGTTAAAATACAGAATGTTAACAGCTCAGCTGGATAACATCATGCTGTAGGTTCAACAGTACTAGCTTACTAAGTGCAATCGGCTGCAATCTTTCCCCCTCAAACAACTGTGGTAATAAACTAATGAGGTAGATGTTAGAAATTGTATTCTCTGTCCAGAAGAAATATTTTAATAGGTGCACAAAACATTACTTTTAATCACATTTCTTGGGATTTCTCTGTTTCTGGATGAAGTGTGGAAGACATGCAGTGTGCCTTTTGTTTATCTTTTTTTTCCTTTCTCTTTTAAGATCTGTATTAGAAAAAAAAAAAAAATCCTGGAAACATGCAGTGGTTGTAGAATATTAGCTACTCTTCTGTCCAGATTTTGAACCTCTTGGAAGCAAGTACAGTTTATTGCAGCAGTCCGTTGTGTGATCAGATCTCCTCCCTGCCCATGTAAACTGATACCTGCAAAATTGTAGATTACTGAAGCAGTTTTTGAGGTGTTCTTTGGTGGAAACAAAGTATTTACAAAAACTTACGGCCTAGAAATTAAAATTTACAGAAGTTGGATACAGTCCCAAAACAAGTTCAGAATGTCAGCAGGCAGTTGCTCGCCGGGACATAATTGCTTTGAACACACCGAAACTGGTGGTGTCTTATCAGTAGCCACTTTTCGGTCACTGAGCAGCTTCGCCATTGACCTTGTGGCCTTGCTGTGCCTCTCAAATACACTTTAAAGATTTTGGAGTGTTTGTTCGGGCTAGGGCGAGCATTTTGTGTAGGAGATAAATCTTTTCCAGCACCTCAGGCAGGCTCATTTCCCCCATCTTCCTGAAAACCTAACAGCAACAGAAACCCACCATGCCTCTGCGGGCCTTATTGGGATTTGCTGTTAGGGAGCGTCATAGGCCAAAACCAGTCTTTGAATCAGGGAATGTCAATTAATTAGGTATATTGCCAGTTAATGTAAGCTTTAAATTACCAATGTTGGTATCGAGAAATAAAGAAGACAACCCTTTAAATGAACACGCAGGGAAGACACTTCTCCCCGTCTTGGTGTCACATCCCCTTGCTCCATGTTAGACTTGGTCCCTTTGGTGAGGCGAGGGCTGAGGTCCTCTGACACAGCTCAGCTCTGCAGCACCCCCCACCCCCAAACACTCACACTACCAAAACCCTGACATTTTTACCCAGTTCAGAGGGGTGCAGTACAGAAACGAGGGTCTCCACGACTGCAGCCAGAGGCCTTTCAGGTGGTGTTTGTGTATTCCCGGTCTGGCCGGGTAACCGTGTGCTGTGGCAGGGAGCTGGGAATGGGGGGAAAAGGTAAGTCCTCTTAATTTTTCAGGTGAAGAGGAAAATTTAAATGGACCTCAAATGACAGTTGCTTGCAGAGATGGGAGCAAGACCCAGCGAATTCTCGACTCCTAGTCTTGTTTTGTTTGCTGGGTTTTACTTCCTTGGGCTAGTGTTTATGGAAAGGCCAGTTCAACAGAGTCTCCCTGCCTAGGGGGGCCTCAGGCAGCCCTGGAGGAGTGTGAGGAGGAGCTAAGCAGGCAAAGGGGCTTTTCTCAGGAAGCCTCTATACAAGTGCAGAGAAAACAGTCCTGCGGCAGGGGAGCTGCTCTCAGCCAATATGGCTGAAACTATTTAGCAGGCACCTCAGTCAGAGCTCTGGTGTTTCTTCCCAATCCAGCGCGGTGTTGGGGAGGCGGCTCTTTGCCCCTCATGCTGTTGTAGTTCCACCTGTCTCCCTGGTGAGCCACCCTGACGGAGGAAGAAGCAGGGCTCCCCACTGCCCAGAGTGAGTGCCTGCAAGGACAGTAGGACCACTTCACATGTCCTTACTTCTGTTCCTGAATCCTGTGGTCTCTTTTGTTCCTGTGCACAGTTTTCAGCTGGACTTTACAGGCTATAGGGTTGATAGCAAGGAGTGTCGCACTCCGGTGTTTTCTGCAAAGTTTTGCTCTACAAAATGAACTATTAGGCCTTTTGTGTTTTTTTCAGGTAGATTGCGATACCAAGAAGAAAATGACTTTGCTTTCTATTATGATAATGCAATTAATAATTTAGCAAAAAAGGAAAATAATTAGATTGTTTGAAAGTAAGATAATAGAATAAGCGTGTATATGTACATGTGCACATGCCTTTTCTGTGGGTACTTTACAAGGGAGCAGCGACTTTAATTGTGTGCCACAAACTAGGTAACTCGTTCTAGTAGAAGCTGGTTCCTTTGTTTTGCAAAATGAGAAAATATAATTAAAAAGTCCTTTTAGATTGATGTATTGGAATCATAGAGAAGTTTTGTACAGTGTACTTGTACTTGTGATAGAAGGAGACAGGTGTATCATCTGAGTTTTTAAAGATGAACTTCAAATAGTGTACGTATCTGGAGCAGGGACACTACCAGAGCTAAAGATTTGTTGTTTACCACTTCAGTGATTTGCTTCCAAAAGTGAGCCACATGAAAATACATAGCTTCTTTAATTAAAATGAGATATAATCTCATGTGTCAATATATAAACTAATCTAGCCTGAGATTTAGGGAGACTTCTCTTATGAGAAATAGCTGACTTTTTAATGAAAAATCTGTATTTTCATGTTTTTGTTGTCTGTATGTATGCCAGTGTCCTGAGCTTCAGGAAGCTTTTGGAAAATGATACCCAGCTGGGCTGAATGAGTGTTCTTGGGCAGCACTGTGGCTTCAGAGCCAAAGCTTTATAGGATGTCATCTCCCCTTCTTTTAGAGCCCTAATTTCCATGGCATGCTAGTGCGGGGGTGCTTGCTCTGTGTACCGAATTTTATATTTGCTTTTTCCAACTGTGCTTTCCCACTCTTTTCAGACTTCTTACTTCTTCCAGAAAAAGTTCTGTTTTATAAAAACATGGGCTTTGAAAAGCAGAGTGGAGCCAATGCAAGAGTTTTGCCATTGATGTGAATGGCGAATGCTGTGCACGGACCCCTCTGGTGACATCCCTCTGAATATCCCCACTGCTCTTTAGGAGGGCCGTCCAGCTGGCAGCCTGTGGGCCAGTTCTCTTCCACAGAATAATTCTGGCCAGCTGCCACATGAACGTGATTTTAGCCTAACTTCCCTGCGCATAACCATGCAAGCTGCCTCTCTGCTCCTTTACTTCTGGAACGTGGCACAACTTGCCTGCAGAGATGCGCCTGTTGTGACATTTAAACTGAGATGCTACGCTATAGCTCAGCCTTCAGAAAGATGAATCTTTCCACAGTCACCACCACCATTTTCCTCTCTAAAAAAGAATACTAGAAATTCCTTCAAGTGCTAAGAATCTTTGTTTTTTGTAGCAGGTCTCAAAAATGACGTAACAACTAGTGTGCTGTTTTTCTCAAAAATGCTCTGATAAAATGCTGTTAAAATCACCTTCTGGACTAGAAGAAAGGTGGAGTTAGTTACCTAGGCTTAAAATGTAATAAATACATAATAAATCTACATAATAAATAATCATGCGTGTTAGAAAGTCAACACTAGATGCTTTATATTTCTCTCATGTATCAATTGTTGGTGTTCTATTTGCAAAGCATTTCATGATTCATTACTTTCATGATACTGTAATTTCATGTTGGATGCTGCCACTGGAATACTATACAAAAGTCACAGCTGTAAATGATTTGAATCCTCTCCAAATGTACTGTGGTGAATAGTTTGGAGTAAGACTGGGAGATCATTTAATACTTTGTTTTATAATTAATTTAGAACTGGTTTCATTTTTAAACAAGTGATATATTAATTCTAGATTGCAGAACAGAAGCATTTTCTACATTTTTTTTCCTTAAATTAGTATCATTATTCTTATATGCATGTGATTTCTGATATGTATCAGGTTTCTAATAACAAAATAATTATTTTGTTTTTCCATAAACTGCAGAAACTATGCCTGTTCCAGACCAGCCCTCGTCTTCTGACAAGACAAGTTCCCTTAGTCCTGTGTTGAACACATCCAATGGTGATGGCTCTGAAACTGAGACAACCTCTGCCATTCTAGCTTCAGTTAAAGAACAGGTATGCAAGTGCTGCATCCGCAGGCTAGGAAAGAATAATACAATTTAGTGTTTTTTTTTACAAAGGTTTCATAGGCGGTATCCGAATAATTTCATTCACAAATGCGTATTGCAAAGAATGTTAAATATTTCTTCATGTCTTAGTATACTTTCATCTGCTGTCCTACAAGAAAATGAATATCATTTAATTGAATTGTTCATTTTATTCCCCACTTTCACTCTTTATTGTGAATGGTGGTTTTCAGAGCTCTCTGCTTTCCTTGTTGGCATTCTGCATGTGGAATTACAGCATATAGGCATGGCATATAAGAACTAACAGGCAAATGAGTAATTGTGCAGAAGATGTGTTATCCTAGACTTTTTAGTTAAAAGGATTTATAAGAATCCTAGGTTTTTAGAATATGACATATACATGTTTTTGGGTTTTTTGGTGTAAAACTTGGTGTGAGATTATTTTAGGGCAAAATTGGGAAGGGTCAGGCACTTCCAGCCTTGGATGATTAAAACCAAGAATATTAGAAAATTTTGAAAGGAAGGTCTTTAGTGTCATTCTGTGCTTGATTTTAATAAGACAGGTTTGGACATTTTAATGTAAATTTTTGTAAGTGAGTGTCTGAGGCTTTGCTTAGTGCCTCTTTGTACATCAGGAGATGGTTAATATTGCAGTTCGTGAAAACACCTGGTCTCCGTCGCTACCTCATTTGGCTCAACTACAGCAACAGGTATCCCAAAGAGAGACATTAAGAAATAGCTACTTTTAGTCAGCTTTCTCCTTGCTGAAGGTGTCTAAATTGGTTTTCCTATTATAAAGTAGTGATTTTTCCCTGCCTAAGACATTCACTGCTTCTTTAGTAAAATTAATGCATGAATTCAGCTTATGATATCTAACAGCATTGGCGTAATAGCTGTTGAGTCGTTGGGTTTTTATAAAAATTGCGACCTTGCTCTTCATTTTTTCTTTTTGATATGTACCGGTTCTCTCCTTTGGCTGTTAAAGGTTAGTCATATTTTCTGGTTCTGAAAAGAGGAGTAGAAGAAAACGTTTGCAACATAGAGTTTTGTCTTGAGATTTATGGCATGTTGTTGTATTGGAATTAGCCATGGTTTAGATGTTTGTATGCGTATTTTCTTCCAGGACAATAGCATTACCTGGGCACCTACCAGTGTTACTCTGTTAAATATTTTGGAGAAAAATACCTGCCTTAGCTTTTGATTCTCTGATGTTGAAAAAATGTACAGGGAAGTTACATAGGTAGAAGATACGCTGTATCTTCCTGTTTAGAATGTGAAACACAGTACTGAATGGTGAGGAGTTCTTCTCTGTTGTTGGGTTTTGTGATGATATTGCTAGTTTGTACCTGGTCATGTATTTTGCAACTGAACCTCCCACCCCCATAAATCAGTGAATTGAGTACTAGAGGATGTTGGTGCTGAATCTACTAGGTGAAAAGGATTTTAAGTGGTAAAATGTGAGCAAAGTTATTTCTGATTCCTGTGAACCGCAGCAAAAAGGAGCCTGTAATGAAGGAGTTCTGCATTCCCTTTTCACCAAGAACAGCCTAGCCGGATAACCTAAGGTACTGCTGACTAACAAGTTAGTCTCTTGAATTATTGTGGTACAGGGTACCAAAATTTCAGAGGTGTTCTGTTAAGTAAACTTCTTTCTTGACAAGTGATCTCTAGTCAGACCTGTCTTGAAGCTGGAAGACTGTACTAAGCTCAAAAATGAGACTCTGTTGGTTTTTTTGTTTGTTGTTTTTGTTTTGTTTTTGTTTTTGTTTTTTAATCTGAATACATTCCTCAGAGTATATGGGGACTTCAGTAAATTTGGCTTAGTGGCACACATTTATGTTCAGCCACACTCACTCCTGGGAAAGCTATGTAACTCCAATATTCTTTTTTTATTTTGTAGTAAAGATTTGAAAGGAAAAAAAAAATCTGAAAACTGCTTTTGGGCTTTTTCTATTCCCCACAATATTGTGTGTTTTGACAGACTTCCATTATTTAATGTTCTGTTGGAAGAATTCTAGGTAAGGCCACCATGCTGTGCTTCGGGCAGATTAAATGCATTGCACTGATTCTGCATTCAGGGAGTAAATGAAATGAGTTTCTACCTGACTGTTAAGATGGGTAGTCCTCTGCTTTTTAGAAGAAGGAATGAATTACTTTACTGCCTGGTATGTGATTTTGCTTTATGTGCCCTTTGACTGTAGCCAAAAGTATACCTAGAGTTTTAGAAATATGAACACAGAAAATTATTCAAAAGTACTGCTGATAAAGGATGACTGAGTTCATAATTAAGGTATGTTTTAATGAGTCAAATATGTTAGGTTTTCTTCATCTGTGCTGATGCTTGACTTTAAAAGTTTCCTTTTTTAAATTCTCTTGGAACACTTGTAGCAACTTCATGTGTTACTTCCCATGAAATAACTAGAACAGTGTCTTGGAGTGACTGCAGCAGAGTAAACTGTAGGATTTATGGTATTGTTGACTGTAATACGTGTTTGCAGTCTTTGAAGAGGGCAGGGTACGTGAAGGAGGGCACAGAGAAGTCATAGATGTTATATTTATGTGCTCTGTTAAAATTTCCTATGTGAAATGTAGAAGTTTTATTCAGAACATCGGAAGCTTTGCTGTGTTTAGAACACATGTCCCTGTGCTGTCCTACTTTGAGGAACAGATTTATTTGGTCTAAAAACCTGTGCTTGATATGTCAAATGTAAAGTGGTGTTCATGCTGGTCATGACTGGATTTAGCCACATGCTTTTTAATGTGAGGATTTCTGTTAACATAGAAATTGAAGCCTGTATTTTTAGGTTGATTTTAGGAATTTCAAATCCTGAACTCCTTGCTTTAGTGTATAAGCCATTTCATTCATGTGTTACCTCTGGACAAGCATGCTGAATCACTTCTTGGTTTCAGACGTCTGCGATGCAATTGAGAAATGATGGCTAAAGAATATGAATCAATTTTTTTCCCCTTGCTCCTAACTTTCTTAAGGTCAGCAGGCACTGCTGGAGGGGAGGTCAGAATCATACACTGTATGTCTAAGAAATCATGAGGTGCCAGGCAGTGAACTTTGGCTCAGGTGTTTTCAAGTTGTCTGCATGAAGAGGAAGGGTTAATAACTTCTATGAAAGCATAAGCCTTTGGGGACTTTTTTGTGGTTTGTTGTTTGTTTGGTTTTAGACAGTCAGAATCAAGTTCTTTAAAGAGAAATCAAGTAGTGTTAAACCACCACTAGACAAAGAGTTTCAGTTTTCCATGCTGTATAAAATGACATTAAATATCTGTGTCTGAAGAAGGATTTTTTCTTTGTTATGATATACTGGCAAACACATTTGGCCCAATGCTTCACAGGTTTTAGAAAACATAAGGCCATTTCTGTTTCTGCTATGTCATCTGCTTTTGTATGTGTAAATATGAAAAAAATCTTCAACAAACAAAGTGAGATACCAGGACTCTGATTTGTGAGAACATATGTGGTAGATACAACTACTTGTTCTGCAAAAAGCATGATATGTTTCTGATTGGGAATTTCCACCTGTGCAAGAGACTTCTGATCCCACTTGGTGTTAAAAAATTCCTGGGAAGAGAGCTATTGATAATGTGGTTTTGAAGGTAGAAATAGCTGCTGGAGAATCTTTTGAGTAAATATGTAGTAAAGCTGATGCTTTTCTTGGAAGTCTCCAGATGTATATGGTTCACAGTACTTTCGTTCTTGGCATACAGAAACTGCTCCCTTGGAAGCTGAGGAGGAATGTAGTGACAGTGACCTAGCAGAGGCTTGTTTTGGCAGACTTTTTTAATAAAAACACTTGGAGAACATGAGAGAAAATAATTTCCTAAGAGTGAGATCCATCCTGAAGCACTGACAACTATATTCAGCTCCGAAATACTATCATACATTTGTTTTAGTTTCTTTGTGACCCCGGTTTCCTTTACCGTCTTAGTAGTAGCCTGTTTCAGAGAACAGCTCTTTCCTTTTCAGAAAACTTATGCAAAGAACAAGTTGTGTAATGTTTAATTTCTTTTGAATCCTTTTTAAATCTACCTATTTCAAATAAATATACTTGTTTCCAGATGCCTGTCTTAATTTCCCCCTCTCTCCAGAAAAAGCTTAGTCTGTAAAATTTTTGGAATATTTCTCACACTGTTTAAATAAATGATTGATTAATACATTCTTTAAATCATAGTGCTGATTCCAGAGAAAACAGAAGTCTTTGGCTTTGAGATAGTTGCTGATAGATTTTTTTTTTTTCTCTTTTTTTGGTTAAAACAAGAATGAGTGTGTCATCTTTAGGGTTAAAAACATCCTGGCTTTATAAGACTTACATTTTTTTCTAAAGTGACTTCTGTTACTTTTAAATATTTACCAATTTTCCCATTAGAAAGCTACTCGCTTGTCAAGACGTTGCGGTTAAAACTAGACTAAAAACCACATAGAGGGTAATAATGACTAAGCGTTGTAATGCATGTCAGTACTAAATAAGGATAATATACATGACTTAAGTGAACTTCTATGTTAGGCATTAGTACTCTTTGGAAACAGGGTTATGTATGTTATGCACATCTTATATATGTGTATGTAAGTAAAACCGCAGATAGAAATGGCTGTAGAAGTTGAAAGATTTAATGTCTTTTCTTGGCTCTCCCAGATTGTTTTTCTCATGTCTTTGTATCTTCATTGAAGTTTTAGAACAAAATTGCCTATCTAGATGGATATTTCAATTCAGACTATTTCTTAAGGTCTTAAGGCCAGAAGAGACTTGTGAAATCATCTAGTCTGACCAGCAGGTCACGGCACTTCATACAGGCATCTACGTATTGGGCCCCAAGTCTGATCACAGAATGACTTTTGCAGCTGTTTTCCCTGATATAATGCATGCCGAATTGTAATACATGATATTCACCACAATAAAATCTCATTCTTGCCTTATAGGAACCAGTAATTACTCTAGTAACCTTAAGTATTCTGTAGCTTTTCTAAATAGGTTCAATTGTGGTATATTCTGTCTTACTTCCCCTCAAACATCAGGCTCTCTCTCTGCCTTTAGAAGTTTTAGCAGCTCTGTTTCAGACCCATGCTAATTATATTCAATCGATATATATTTCTTTAATCATCTCTCTAAGTAGCATGTCAATATATTCACTTCCTTAGTTACGTAACTCCCTTGTTTCCAATGAGGTTTTAAAATATTCCAGAGAGATATTCCTCTTCCTTTTTGCCATCTTTTATTTCCATTAGTGTATTGATCTTAGATAAGAACTAGACTTGGCCGTATGATACGTTTTGAGTAGCACAAGATTATACAGTGGATACCATACTTCTAGGTTGTTGGATGGACCAACATATTATTGAAATACGTGTATTTCAATAGCTGTGTGTACAGCTAGTGCTTCCCAGGTACATCCTCAAGTTGATGGGGATCGCTTTTGAGATGTACGATTTCATTACTGGAAATGGAGAGTCGAGTGGAGAAGTTTGAAGAGCGTCATCGCAGTGGCTGGTGAAGAAGGAAATCGTTTAATATACTTAGCACACACCCCGCTCTGTAGGATTCTCAAGTTCTTGATTTAGTCTGGGACCGGTTTCACATAGCTCTTTGGAGCAGCTGTGAGTGTATTCATGTTGTGCTTCTTGGGAAATGGCAGTTTACAAGAATGGAGACCTAGACAAGTAATTCCTATTCAGAACCCCGTATCCTGTAAGTCATGCCAAAGACGCAGTAGCCATAGCAGATGCAGTTTGAAAAGAAGCTAAAAATTATTTCAGTGATAAAAGGATGTGGTGATAATCCAAAATACGTATTTTTGGGATTGTTTGAAATGAGCTGGGAGTGGGAAGGCTTCTGTGAAGCTTTAGTCTGATAGAAGAGTACTGAGAGAATATATCCTCCCAGCAAAGCCATCTTTGAAGAGAGGGAAGAAAATGCCAGTTATCAGAATAAAATTAGAGTTAAATACGATGCTATTTTGACTTAAAGCAGTGTTGAAAAATTAGTAGTTCAAAGCCAAGAATTTCAGAGAAGATGGGTAGAATGCCACTTAGTGCCAGCTCAGTCTCATGCTAATTTAAAGCACTATCAAAGGCCTTCATAAAGAAGGGCAAAACATCCTTTCTTACCATGCAGCCAGTATATGAACACACTTTCGTTGATCCACAAGCACTTCTGCCTTAACTTATTTTTTTTGTCATTAGTGGAGGAATTTCAAACTTGGAATAAAAATACCCATAGGAAGTAGTACTATTGATCTCCATTTCAATAGAATTTAAATTTTATTCTGTTAAAATATTAGAAATTTATTATATTTCATTTGTAACATTTTAACATCGTCAATTGCTTTTTCTCTGGTATCATTCATTGGAGCTTTTTTAACTGTAAAGTATTTTCACACCTAAACCCAAGTTTTTTAACCAGCATAGTGGAATAGATTCTCGATCTCACCTTAAAGTCACTTGAGAGGGAGATCTATCTGAACTTAAAATAGTTAGGAGTGGCTAGTCAAGTTGTGCTTTTTCCTGTACCGACGCAGCTCCCTCTGTTGTACTGACAAACGTGGACTTATGCAGCCACATGGGGAATGCTGCTGGGGAGCAGAGTGCATTGGAAATAACCTGTCCGAAAAAATAAGGCGGCAGCTTTGTATTATGGAAGGTTGAGTTTGCTGTTTTCTTTTTTGGCGAAAGGCGGTTGGATCAATTTGCCAAGTTGTTTTCAAGGACTGAGCTTTTTAGCACAGCTGCTGTAAAAATACACTTGAAACCATGGAGTTAGTAAGCTTTTTTTGTAGTAGTTAGAATTGATTCAGAAAGTCCAATGTAACATCCCTATTTAAATATACAAGGGAGCGGAGGGTTTGGGTGTGCCTCCCCCAACTCTGCCCCACTTCTTTGGCTAAAAGGAAGTCACAATCATGTTTCTGTATACTTTATGTTTCTGCGACTTAGCTATCTTACCTGTTTCCAGTATTTTTCTCCTTCTGTGCTTGAACTAAGCAATATCCATCAATAGTAATTTTCATTTGCGTAGAAAATATATGAAGCTGCGAGGCCCATGGCTTTCAGAAATGGCATACCTCTTCCACAGAGAAAAGCAAGTGCTGTTAAAAAGCAAACTGTGAACACTTCAGTTAGTGATTGTTTTTATTTTGTCTGTCTTCTCTGGAAATGAAAGAAAAACACTAAAAGCGCTCTCCAGATTCCCCAGTGACCCTTCTCCTTTAACTTGTCTTGCCAGTACTTTTCATGCAGCTTGGTCTTACAACTTCAGTTTTGAAAGGGATTTCTGAAGGAGATTTAATTTTCGTCATTGTTTTAGCAATTTTTGTTCCTTTTATGTCATTTTGAAAACTTGAATACTTCTATTGTGTTTTCCCATCTGTTTCTGTGTGTTTTCTCACATGATGGCATTTTCTGCTCCTGATGCATTTACTGCTAAATGGAACTGTATCTTTCTGTGGGTAATTTAAATCTTTTGTATTCCTAGAAAAAACTACTTAATGGGTAGCTGAATGCTATGCATGTTACACTTTGATAAAATATGTTACAATTCTGTTTATCCCCAAACAAGAAAACTAGAACCCAGAAAATGCTAAGCTAAGTTTAAACTTAAATCTACACCTGAGAATTAGGGTACTTTACTACAAATAAGCTTAACTTTGGCTGTGAGTAATGTAGTTACGATAACACTAAACCACTTTAGAATCACACAATAAATTCATTTTACCAATGTGTAGCATGTACTTCTCTTTTTTTCCTCCTCTGTGGTGAAAATGAAGTACTTATCTCTGAAATTTCTGGTGACAGAACTTATTCTCTAGTTGCCTGTGATGAGATCCCTTTCCACGGGATAAAAGGTCAGCAAAAGACATTAACCTTTAAAAAAAATTGAAGAGTTGTAGTAAAGTTCTACACAAATTAATTGCTTAATTCATAATTCTTTCAAGGTTAACATTGCATTTTTGGTAGAAGATCACTCACTTTGTTTTGGAGGGTGGCTTTACGTGTATAACCCCTAAGATGTATAACAGTGGAGCCAGACTTTTTGCATGGGTTCCCTGTTACTCTCTATACATAAATTTTCTTTTTCTATGCAAACAGCAAATCCAAGTCCTGAGGCCCAAAGAGTATTTTTTCTTCCTTTTTATTTTGTAAAGGATTTCATTGGAAGTTTGTTTGGTGGGTTTTTGTCGGTTGGTTGGTTGGTTGGTTTGGTTGTTTTTTGTTTGGTTTTGGTTTGGTTTGTTTTTTTAGTTAAGGGGTAGATATGATGAGATGATGGCAGCTTAATTTTTGAAATCTGTTTTCTAGGATGTTACTTACCTTGTGTTGTTGTTGAGACCTTGTCATAGTGCAATACTGTTTGACCATGTTCTTTTAGATATTCCACATGTGGAGGGCTTAATATATGGTAGAAAGTTTAATTAATTTGAAGTTACTTGTAGTTGCAGGGGATTTTGATTTAGCACAGTGACACAACAATGCACTCAAATCACAATTTAATTAGAAACTACACTTAGTGGAGTACAGCAATTGCAATATACAATTGGCACAATGTAAAAGTGAATCTCATTATCTTGAATGTTATGCTCACCGTCATGTCAATGAGCATCCCCCTGTTGCCAGAAAAGAAAGTGTGTGTTGAAGTCAGCTGAAGCCCACAGCTTTCTTCAGAGCGCTTCTGTTTATTGTTTGGTTTTTATATTGGGCTTAACCACATATACACTCCCCATGCTGGTCTGGCTGAGTTGTTTATAGCCGTGGGGTCTCCAGTGCCAAGTTGGTGGCCCATCGCTTTTCCCTTCATGTCTGTACTAGGCTACTCTGCCTTCACTTCTGAAGGCCACTGCTATTGTGCCAGGCCTCTATCTTATCATGCTAGTGGCATTAAATACCTCACGCTACACAGAATGACTCCTTGATACTTCTATCTGTATAAACTGTGGTCATAACAAATTAGCCATAGGCACCTGATTGATTACAGAAATTGCTGTCACGGCTAAACCAAGTAAAACAAAGCTGCAGGCAGGTCAAGAAAAGTTCGGACAGAGAAGGCCTGGCAAGGCTCAGTCCTGAGGTCTTGCAAACTTGGTACAAAGCTGAGCCATTACTTGGTTCATTAAGTGCTCCATATAATTCATAGAAAGCTATCCAGCAAGCTCCAAGATGGGGAGCATGCTCCTTCCCCCATCCCTCTTTGAGCCCCATAGAGTGAGCTGTCCTACGCACCTGGAGCTCAAGGCTCGCCACGGCTGGGGAGTGAGGCTCCTCTGGCAGGAGGTGTATCCCAGCTCAGCCTGCTCGCCTTGAGTCTGTGCTGTTGCACTGGGACGTCCTCAGTCACTAATTGTCAGTGGAATCACAGCAGGCAAAGTCACTTGCTGAGGGAATGAATGGGCTCTGCGGAAAAGTGTAAAACAATAAGCTAAATACCTAATTACAGTTACATGAGTAAAAGATACTCTTGATTAGAGTACAGGATCATTATTTCTAAGCAGATCCAGTGCTTATAGAAGTTGTTATTTTAACCAGAAGCACCCCTAAAACTAGTTCTGTTTTGCTCTGGGTCTGTGTTCCTTTCATTCAGGGACAGGCAGTTATGCAAACGATTGAAATACTTTGCTGATATAGTCAATTTGTCTAAAACAAAGGCACCCTTGGGTTTCCTTTGGCACTGAGATGAGTTTGGCTTCCTTTTCAACAGTTGTGATCAATCATGTCCTTACTCTCCCCTGAGCCTTCAGGTCATGGAGCCTCTATTTATCTCTTCAGAGCGTTCCTTCATCGCAGGTGGGTTAAGTGGGGGTGGGGCAGGGGTCTTTGATCAGTCACAGACCTTTGTTCCCTTATTTTACATAATATGGTATGAAATCTTGTTTTCTCATGTGCAGAAATTTACCTTTTTTGGGTAAATTCAACTTGTGACATCAGCTTTTATAAGTGAAAAACCGCCACTGGTTATCTACTTGACAGCGTACAAAGTAATATTTCTGTTTTTGTTCCCATTCCCTCAATTTCTTCAGTCTGCTTCATGGTATAGCAAATAGCTGCTTGTAGTCTATTTCCTTAGTTGTTTCAAAATGTGAGCCATACTTCTCAAATTTTGTCCCTGTTGCCACATTTGTTTTTCCTTGAGTCCTCATAGAGCATTATTCTTTACATTTTTCAGACAGTCCCGCCTCTTAGGCTTAACTAGTGCCTGTCTGTGTTGAGCTTTCCTTCCTTGGGTATCTAGCGCCC
Organism: Scopus umbretta; assembly: GCA_013400535.1. Taxonomy (NCBI): domain Eukaryota; kingdom Metazoa; phylum Chordata; class Aves; order Pelecaniformes; family Scopidae; genus Scopus; species Scopus umbretta. The sequence goes on along the minus strand of VZTL01066966.1, from coordinate 8,375 downwards.
TCCAATATAATGATCTGATTGATCTGGAATGACATTTTGCTGATTACTGTGGTATTCCATCACTCTAACCTGCAATTCATGTTGCAGTGTTATCCCATGGTCACGATTATCCATCTACCCCAGCAGTAACACAGTGCAATTATGTGCCTGGCTGTGTAATTTAGATTTAAATCGACCCTTTTGTATACCATTACCAGCCTCTTCATCTAGGAAGTCTTTTAGTTTATGTTCACATTGTTAAGCATTTTTCAACAAAATTTTTCAGTGAAAAATACAGAGGAAAAAAAAAAAACAGAATGGAAAAATGTTCTGACCTTATCTGTTCACTGCTATGTATTTCATAGTCTTCAGAGACGTGATGTAAATAGATGCATTTAAGAATTGTACTCTGTGCTGCCTTGAAACTGGTGAATGTTTTTTTCACCCCCTTTCTGATTCTAGCATAGCAACACATCTTGGTAAAATCCTGCTTATATTTTTAGTGTATAGTTATTTACTGAAGTACATCTGTGCTTCATGTGTTACAGCTGGTACCCCTGGAGAATACGATTTTCCTTTTTCAAAAGAGTTGAGGATTTTTTTCCCCCCCTTAATACTGTCTTTCCTGTATGTAGTCACACCCATCTTTGTTCTCTTCATTGTCAATCTAGGTCATTATTTGAAGCTTTTGTTGACAGAGCACTTGAGGGTAGGTGCATTTGATACTATAAATAAGCTTGATTCTTCATAGTAAGTCAGCAGATTCACTTGCAAATTCTCAGTTTTGTACTAGGTTTGATGAAGTGGAAGGTTTATTGCATTCTTCTGTCAACCAGTAGCATAACAATTTTTAATGAATTGATATCTTCAAAACTTTGACATTCCAGAATTGAATAATTTTGAATTAACACAGGATTACTAATTTTGTTTGGAGGGGAAAAATGGACCCTTTAAACTATCTCCTTTTTTTTTTTTTAATTTATTGTTTAAAACTTCTATTTTTGTTTCACAGAGCACATGCTTGCACATGAAAACCTGTTCCAACACAGTTTGGCTGTCCTGTTTGTTTCAGGTCACAGAAAATAGAGGCTACTGTTCCTCTTACTACATGTTTTCAGTAACCTGTGCTGTGAAAATAGATGATTCTTTGGATCAGGTTTTTGTTTGTTAGTTTACCACAAATTGTGGGGGGGACCAACCAACCAGTGTGCACTCCTGCCACTGTGTAAGGCAGCCTTCTGGTGCAGCTCCAAGATGCTATTCTACCGGCTAAAGATTTTCAGGCATGGAAAAACCTGTAGTGGGTTGTGTTTTCTGTATGGCTGCATCCACAGGAAGGGAATTAGGTGCAGCTCTGGCTGCAACACGTGCATGGGCACCTTTCTGAAACCGTTGACCACTATGTGTGCTACTGCACCTGAAAATAACCAACTTTTTATTCCTGCTTTCACATTTTCTAGTAGGCTTTAAAGCCTTATTTAAATAGTGAATAAATTCTTGAGATTAAATTAACAATGTAGTTTCATCCTACGCCTTTATATGTGCACAACAAACGTATTACAGAACCAGGTATAACACTAGGTAACTGCCTCTGTCTCTGAAAGTAGGGCTGGATGTACCACTGTGACGCATATTGGGATTGAAAAGAATTGTAAAAGGGGTACATAACAGTGACTTTTCCCCACTGCAGTCTATAAAGATTTGTAAGCACCCCACAGCTTATATGCAGCACCAGCATCCCCTTTAGAGGTTTTTTTCATGCTGAGGCTGGATGATGGACTGGAGACAATGGACAGTTGTCCGTAATAAATTTGATAGCCACTCAAACTGAGGTTTGATGCAGTGCCTGTTTGCTGATAGTGAATCAGCGTTGCTACTGGTGCTGTACTTTTATGTGCCAGATTCACTGTCAAGACACAGAAATATAGATTTAGTGATAGCATATGCCACAGTGATGCCTGCCTAAATGCAGAAGAGCTAAGCTAAGTTAGTGACTCAAATAAATATCCTTATTTCTTTAGTAATAGGTGAATATTTAAAGGCTGGTGGTAAGTCCACTAAGTGCTTTTCATTTAATTTTAGAATGTGAACTACAATTTATTCCACAAATGTCTGAAAAAATACACACAAATGAAAAAGTACTTTCGGCCTGAGTGGTGTGTGGGTGATATGCAGCAGTATTCCCTTGTTTGGCATGAGAAATTGCCCAATACTTAAAACCTTGCTAGATTGTTTCTGTGTGGGAGAGAGAGAATTGCCACTGTCAGGTAGTTTTAGTGCACTTTGGTTCATGAAGACTATAGCTAAGTTGTATTTCCTTTATGCATTGGGAATAAAAGGATTGAAAAAAAATCCTGTCCGGTTGTCATCAGTTTAGTTTGAACAGAAACTGATGTGTTCCCTCCCCTTTTCATCTATGATGAGATTCAGGTGAAGCTTACTGTTTCAGTTTTCCCCACCGCATGCTGTTTAGCTTCCGATTTCCTTGTGTTGACAACTGTATCTACTCCCTCTCAATTTATCTGTGGTCATGCAAAGAGCTACTTTATGGTTTCTTACTGTAATTTTGAATGGTGTGTAGTGTCCCTTGATGATTTGTTTGTTGCCTTTTATTTAAAGAGGTAGGCTGCTAGTCTGTAGGTATAATGCAAGATTTACAGGCATAGTTAATATCTTTTATGAGGCCAACTGTTAAAGGGAAAAAATATGCCAGTTTTCTGTGGGTCTAACTTCTGCACCTGAATGCCCTTTTAATTTTTTTCACCATTACTTACTCTAATAGCATATAATCCTTCTCATTATAGCCTTCCCTGATGTGAAGATGTCATATAGTAATAGGTGGTAATGTTTTTCAGGTTCATCTAGTACAATATTTTTAAAAAAAAAAAAGTTTAATGAATCTTGTGTTGTTAATATACATATAGTACATATATATTGCTGTACCTGCACTGTTTGCATAGTTCATGCATGATTTCAGTCAGTGGCCTCTTTTAGCATAGCAGTGCACCTGTATGCATGCAGAGAAGTAAGTCTTTTAATAGAAGCATGTTAATTTGTGTCTTTTCTGTTCAGTATTTTCAATACTTGTGAAAATTTCTGTTTTGTCAAACTGTGATTTGAATGTTTTTTTCAGTTGTCTTTTTTGATCCCTAATCTGCATTAATAGTCAGCATCACTTGAAAAGGGAACAAATAGGCATAGAGGTTCTTCCTCTCATCAGTAATTGTGGTAAGTGAGGGATGAATGGACTGACTTAAGAAGAGTGTGAATCTTCAGGTTAACATTGAAGAGGATTGTATTAACATTGACAAAGATGAACAAGTCACTTAAATTAAAATAATTCTGATTTTAATTTGAATATTCTTGACATAATCTGCATATTCTTGACATAGTCCTTCCTAGTTGGGTGTGTTTATTCTTAGCATTTGTTTTCTCAGTATGTACTTGAAGGAGTCATGAAATTATGGAATCAATGTGTCCTTGCAGCTGCGGTCTAATACTGCCTTTTTTTTGATGGAGTTCAAGATTAATTGGTTCAGATAATACAATGCTGTGCAAATTTCAAAATGTTTCTATTCATTACTGGAAAGCAGTACGAGAAAGCTTACTTAATTCCATTTACTCTAGTAAGTGAATTAAAAAGATCATCAGCTTGTGTATTCTTTTTTTATGGCATACTAGTTATTTTATAGTAAGGAAAAACTCATCTTGTTTTTGTTTCTTTTTCTGCAAAGCTTCCTGAGACTTTTAGAAATCTGTCATCTGCATTCCCTGCTGGATGAAAGTTTCAACATGCAATGCCTTATGACAGTGAATAAAAAGCTTTCCTCATTCCTTCAAAGAATACAGAATTTGATTTCTAACCTTATATGTATTCTGATTTAGAAGTTGAATGTAATTCTGCTGTAGATTGCTTTATATGGTAACTTTAATTTCTCTGTCATTATTTCCGGAGAAGGCAAATTGAAATCAGGAAGTCCAAAGCCTATTTGGAGCTGAACTTGGGGGCGTAAAGTAATAGGAAAGGATTCTGCAAGTATTGCCCTGAGGGAACTTGGGGAACTGTGGCTCCATGGATGAATGCTGGATGGAACCCAATGGTGGGCAACACAGAAAAGGCAAAACTTTCCCATGTTTTTTTTTGTTTTTTTGTTTTTTTTTTTTAACTGTTTCCAGACAAGGGACAGTAACATAGAGGAGCTACAGGTTAGGAACTGTTCAGAGAAAGTGGATGTATTCAGCTTCTAGGGGCTCTATGCCTGGATTGACAAGAGCTCATTCAGGTGATAGGATTGCAAGGCAGCTATTGTCCAAGACCAAACATGGTAGCTGAGGAAAGTCCTGAGAACTAGGAGGAGTGTAACATTATACCAGTCTTTATGAAAGAAGGAGTACAGTGCAGGGATCTACAGACTGTGTCAGGTCAGTGTCAGTCCCCACGTTGTCTTGGCACCTGCTTCTAGACACGTGAAGGGCAAGAGGGTAAATAGGAAGTCAACACAGATTTCTGAAGTGCAGTTAGTGTTTTGCTAATCTGATTGCCTTCTAGGATGAAACGTCTGAAAATGTGAATGAGGGGAGCACATGTGATAGGGTATAACTTTATTAAGACTTCTCAGTGGGCTGAAAATTGGCTGGACTGCTGTACTGAAAGAGCAGTAATTAAGAGCTTGACCAGTTAGCAGACAGTAAGAAGTGGAATACCTCAAGGGTTGATCCTGGTACTCATGCTATTTAATTCTTCAGTGACTTGGATGACGGAATTAAACAGAATGCACCCTCAGCTAGTTTGTGAATGATACTAAATTAGGGTGATGCTTGGAAAGCTGAAGTAGAACTTCAGTCTTAAAGCATCTTGAGACCTTAAACAAACTGAGGACTGAGCCAACAGGAAACCCACATATTTAAAAAAAGAGCAGACTGAAATTCTGCATCTGGGTGGAGTAACACCACACGTCAGTCCAGGCTGGGAAGCACCTGGCTGAATCACAGCCCTGCTGAAAAGGACCTGCGATCATTAAGAACTTCAAGCTGAATATGAGCAAGTGGTGTGCTTTCACTGCAGACAAAACTAACTGTGCATTGGGCTGTGTGTTGGAAGGAAGGAGGAACATGACTAGCAAACTGAAGGAAGCTGTTACCACCACTACTTGGAGCTGGTAAAGCTTCTTCTTGGACACCTGTGTGTCATTTTGGTAGTCCCTTAGTACAGAGGGGATGTTAAGAAATTGGAGATAGTCCAGTGGCGGGATACTAAACTGGTCAGAGGCCTAGACCGCATGATGTGATGGGAGAGATTAGGGAGCTGGGATTTTTAGGGAGCTGGGTCTGGTGAAGAGGAGGCTAAGGGGGTGATCCTGGCTTAGCCCACAATAACTTCAAAGAGAGTGATGAAGATGATAGCACCAAACCTTTCTCAGTAGTGGCATACAATTTAGCAAGAGGCAATAGCCGTGAATTGCAGCTTGGGGAGTTCAGACTGGACATAGGAAAACTTTGTCATGAAGAGGATACTGTAGTAATGGAAGAGGTGACCAGAAAGGCTGTGAGTTTGAACTTTTCCAGTTAACTACATAAAGCCTAATCTGTTGTTGGAAATAATCATATTTTTAGTGGGACGTGAGACTAGGTGACTTACAGCCAAAGTTTCTGTGGTTCTGTGATGATTCTATAGTAATTAAATGATAATGCACAATTTTGCTCCAATTATAATTTACACCTTTTTTTATGTAAACCATGGAAAATATATTTTGAGAGAGGACAGTGTGGCTTAAAAAATCCCCCAATTTGATTACTTAGCTTTTAATGTTTAAAAAATAAGAGCAGAAACTGAGGATAGCTGACTGTTGAAGAATGATCTCATTACTTTTCAATGTTCATATTAAGTGGCAAGGACTGAAATAATAGGTCAGCCAACAGGATTGGTGGATGAAGGGGAAAACTAGCTAATGCAGAATGGGATATTGGAAGATTTGGGCAAGACTTACTTTCTTCCTCCCCTGGAGATACCCTCTATCTTTATTTTTACATAAGGATTTCACTTTCCAAGCAGGTTTTAGAGACCAAGCTATTAATTCTCAAACTCTACCAGACCTTAGTATTTACAAGATAGCAACATGTGGAGATAAATAAATAAATAATGTTTTCTTGATGTTAATAATCCAAAAGTGTAAAGGTAGCCTCACATTCAGATTTTATATCCTTTTTGTCAAACTTCATTTGACTCATCCATTCTCTTCACAATCCCTTAGCTCTTTATATTTTTGAATCAGGAATTTTAACATTTACCTATATTTCAGACAGGTTGCATGTATGCGTACATGAAGGGAGCCAGTATAGGTCCCTTAAGGGAGGCAGGGTGCCTTTTTTCCTGTCAGTTGCTTGTATTGGATAGAATACCTGGAGAAGAGTAAAATAGGTACAAAAACTGTGTTACGGACTTTAATATGGTGAAGATTCCCATCTCGTGAGGGCTGAACTTTCCTTTCAGAGGATTCAGAACTAATTCATAGACATTTTGCATCTCCCCATGTGACTTGGACCTCAGGTCACGTAAAATGAGGCCAGGCAAGTCAATTATGCCTTAAGCAGGAAAATTAATCACCTCATAGTCTGTGTATAGCATATGAATAAATAGACCGGAAATCAGGGCAAGATATTCCCAATCAAGAAAACCAAGTCACCCTTCATGCTGCTGTGATAAGCTGGCTGTCTTTGACTGCTTGATCTCAGTGGCACAGAGAACAGGCAACACTTTTTGAATGCACGATCAGGTCTGCAGAAGACTACGCTTTGGGTTAATCCTTGGATTCAGCAAGGTATTTCCTGGTGTTTGCTCATCTCTCTCTAGCTAAGGGAGAAATACAATGTAATAGTTGCAATAATGGATTTTAGGATATAGTACATTGATTGTTATCTCTATAATACTGAAGCGGTTGCCATGAAAATAAATGATTGTTCAAGTCAGAGACAGTTCTTGTTCTTTTAGGGGTTATTTAGAAGAAACTCCAGTGTCAAAATGCCACATGAGGATTTCATGCAACACAAGTAGGCTCATGCCCTGTTTCTGTCTACATTATCTGACTATTTATACAGTAGCCATATACCAATACCTGTTCCTTCCCTCCTTCCTTCCAGGTTAAATCCTAAGAAATGCTAGGTGCTTTAAAGAAAATCCATACTTTAACAGCTTTTTGTAG
>VZTL01066964.1:256-10292 GCA_013400535.1 Scopus umbretta | reverse complement strand
CAAGCTGGCGGCCGGCCTCTGCCGCCTCCCCGGCAGCCGCCGCCCCCCGCAGCCGGGGGCAGGGCTGAGGCCACCGCGGGGGAGCGCGGCGAGGGACTGAGTCGTGTCTCTGTGCATAGGTCCGCCCGATGTCGGTTCGCCGGCTGGGCGAGGGGGAGCGCGGCCGTCCTTAGCTGATGCTGAAGAGCCGGCCCGCAGCCGGCAGCCCCCCCAGAGCCGGCGAGGCCCTGTGCGTGCGCGGGGGGAGAGACATGGACTCGGCAGAGCCCGCGGGCGCCGCGGGCGGAGACCTTTCGGCGGATCGGTCCGCGGCTGGCCGCCTTCGGTGCGGGGAGGAGGAGCTGGACCAGGAGGGAGATGATGCGGGAGGGAAGAGCGGCGGCTGCTCCTGGGAGCAGAGCCTGAATCCCGAGCTGCAGCAGGGATACCGCATCTTGCGCGAGTTTCTCATGGAGAAGTACCGACCTCTGACAGCACCGTTTTTGAAGCCCCTCGCGGATCAGGCATCCATCGGGGAAGAAGGAGCTGGCTCCCTCCCGGGTAGTAACAGCAGTCCCTCCTTCCAGCAGTCGCCAGCAGGAATGTGGCTGTTGAAGATGGAAGAGAAATTTTCCAGTGGGCAGTACACAGGAATAGCAGATTTTGTGGGTGACTTCCGGCTAATGCTGGAGACATGTTACCGGCTGCATGGTGTAGATCACTGGCTATCCAAACAGGCCCAGAAGCTGGAGATGATGCTGGAACAGAAGCTGGCACTGCTGTCCCGGTAGGTGTAGAAAACTCTGTAGGGGCCCTGCCAGGTGCTGTTTACGTAAAGTATCACAGGACGGTGTGCTTTATCTAAAAAGTACCATTTGAACAGTTATTAAAAAACCCACTGTAAAACACATTACCATTCAAATCCTCGAACTCTCAATACTTCCACGAAGAGGAACGTTTCCTACTGGGAACTGTTCAAATCTTAATTCAAAGTGCTTTGGAGATTCCAACGCCGAAAATACCAAAATGCAAAATAGGGCACAGCATTTCCTGGCTAAGATTTTCCTTCTGAAAGAAGCCTTTTATGAACATGGAGGCGCACTTGTTTAGACAAGATGTTACATACTCCTTTATTTTATGCTGTCAAAAGCAAGTGAAGCTACCCAAACTCTGTATAAACACCTGTCTTAAAAATTGTGATTTTTACAGTCTGTGAAATTTTTACAGTCTTTAAAATAAGTAGGAATAAAATCTTCAGCCAAAGTACTTGCTTTGAAATGAGTAACAGTGTCAGAATATTTTTTGATAATCATAAAATGAAAGATAACGCTTGGCACATTATAGTCTTGAATGGCAAAATGTAAATGGCGATATGTTTAAATATAAGTCCCTGGCAGGAACTTGTTTATCAGCCAAAGCAGCTGAAGCATAGAAAGCTGTCAAGCTATATAGTAGAAAGCCCAGTTTAAATCACAAGCGAAATACATGCTTTCTCACGAGTTTGACATAGGCTTAGTTTAGTCATACTCAGAAAGCCATGGTGGCTTCTTACAATGAAAGGTCCACCAGTCTTCTGAGTGACGTAGTATTTTGCATGTAAACATCAAGAGGATTTTTTTGGCAAAGGGCGAAGGTGAAGAAGGAACAGTGTTAGGAAATGCCTAAAGCTGTGCATGTCTGTCAACCTTAAACTTGCTAGTGACACAGAGCATTAGCGGATAGCTGGTAAGACACTCTTGCTTGTGTAGTAGTAACACTTGATGAGCATGGTGCAGAACTCAGTAAGCCAGAGTGAATGTATTCTGTGTTGATATAGCAACGCTATATTTGAAACTGGTTTTACGTAACAGCAGTTTTGGGACAGTTTGGGAGTAGAAGAGGAGGAGCTGAACATAATGGGGCATGAATGTTGCTAGTTTGCTTGAGTAAAACTTGATTTAAAAAAAAAAAAAAAGTCTGAATTCCTGGCTTAAAAGAGTTACTGATGGCAAATAAATACCTAACCAAATGAAGCCTAGAATATTTGTGCCAGGTTCATTTTTGTATGTTGCGTGACTGTAACAGCTCAGCTGTATTGAATGGAAAGGCATTTTGTTGAAGGCTCTTTGTTGAATTACATGACTACTCATTGGATTCAGTAGGACCTGAGAATGCTCAATGCCTTTTTATTGGAAACAAGAAAGTGAAGTTTTTATATATATATACTTATTTTTTATATATATAATTTATATACTATGTCATCAAATAGCAATATATGTATTTACTAAAAAAATTCAATTGCTGTTGTCATTCTTTCACAAATGCACAGTCTTTGTTCAGATAAATATTAAGAAATATTAAACTGGCTAAAAATAATCCTGACTCAGTATATAGTTAATTTCTCTTAAATTAACTCTTCAGAGATTATTTACAAAGATATTTTTCAACATGTCTGTGCACACTAGCTTGGTAAAAGTTTCTAAGAACTATATAAAGCATTATGGAATCTAGAAGTCTCAAAGTTCTTTCACAATTTTTGATCAGACAGATTTAGGTGTTTTAACAGAACTGATTTTATTAGTAAAATGAAATTCAAGAACTGCTTTTTCAAATAATTATTCTTCCTTCATTACATAAGAGTATTTAGCTCAATGATCCCCATGAAGTGACTCAAGGAAAGCGATCACTGTTGCTTGTATCATTCTCAGATATTACAAACCACAGAAAATTACCTCAGAATGGAGGTTGCTTTTGAATGGAGACTGGATTTTTTTCCCCTTCCCCTCAAATGTTTTCAGAGGTTGTGTGATAGTGTTAGTTCTCATACAAGTTTTGCTGGAGTACTTTGAAACAGTGTAAGATGAAATGTAGCTTTACAACCAAATTTGTAGTGTTTTGCATTTCTTTTTTCTTTTTTAATTTTTACCTAAACTGCTGTTTAACACACACACACACACGCCCTAACCTAACAGTTTTGTTTGTTTGTTTGTTTTTTTTCCCAGTATTGTTAGGTGTCTTCTAAAAATGATAGTGTCTTATCTCAGGTCTTGTGGAAGTATTTTCTTTCCAAATATTTATGGATTAATATAGGAAATTCAATCTCCACGTAATATTTGGTTACTTGAGATAAATACCCACCATTTTTAACGGATGTGAAAACATATCTCATGTTAGCATGTTGGTTTTAAGTTTAAAATTTTGTAAAGGAACTCTCAACGTGGGAAGAAGGTCTAGTGAAAAATAACTGGTTTTTGTCTGAGTAAAATGCTTGATCTGTGCTTGGTAGTGTAGACATTGAAGTGCTGTTGGTAAGGGAAATTTTAATTGTGAATTTGCTTGCTTTTTTCTTCTAGACATTTAAGAGAGAAAACATCAATAGCTGTAACATCTAGGGGATGCTATGGGCTGGAAGATGAGAAAGTGATGGCATGCATTTCAACAAGACGTCGTTCCACACCTCGCAATTTAGTAGGCTTGTCAACAGGCATGTTTGAGTCTGTGATGGTTCAGGTTCTAAGACAAGAGGAACAGCTGAGAGCAAAAGAGGAAAAGAGGTAATATAAAAACTGTTTTGTTTTGGTTTTAAATAATTATGTCCTCCTAGTTCTTTACAGGGGCTAGCTCCTTAAGACTTTTTTAGGTGAATAAATGTTGTGGTGCTCTTTGTCTTAAGCTCATGAATGAACCTAGGACTTCAATACAGTGCATCCACAAAGCAGGAAATTAGTTTCTGATTTACCACCACCTTGAAAAATTGCTAAAGTCATGTAAACTTTAAAACAAATTAAGGTTGCTGTTACTTTAGGAGTGGGAAACTTTTAATACTAGAAAGCAGCCACAGCAATTTCCTGTCAGCTCAGTCATGGTTTATCCTACCTTTCTTTGGACTGTTTTCCATACAACAGTTAGATTAAAAACTACCAGAATGCTTAACTACAGTCTAATTCTGTGATCTTGTTAATGCTTCCCTCATGATAGCCAGAAGCAAATTATCTCTGCCAGTGCCACTCGTGTTGTCTCACTGATGTGGCATTTCAGCTTGTCAGTTAGGTAACAAATTTAGAATGTGTGTGTAAATAACTGTGGGATTTTGTGCTTTTCATAAATTTAAGAGGTACGTAGTTCCAGCAGTGTTTAATGTTGATTGTGACACATTTCACTTCAAGGAAAATGAAGCTTATAAGCTTGAATATTTTAATAGTAGCTTGAGAGGCTGTGTCTGAACTTGGAGCATGATAAGACAGTATTAGCTTTAGGAAGCAAAATATTTCCAGCTTTTTTTGAGGTTTACAGTTTTGGAGATTTTTCCCATATATAACCAGTTCACTCTCATTTTGCAGGTAATCTTCATTTTCAACAGATTTGAAGCCATACAGTTTTGGCTGATTTGAGCGTTAGCCAGTACTTTTTCCCTAGGAACGAGTGAATCTTTCTTCTCTTAATCCACCTCATACTTTGCAAAAAAAAGCAAAGATGGCTGGGGTTATTGTTTCTTTGGTAAAAGTCTCTTGATTGGGGTTCAACTCTGTGTTCTAGGTCTCTGAACTTGATAACACTGTTATGAAAAAGGGCATTTTGATTGGATTTTAATTAATCCATAGAGTCAGTAGAACGTATTACCTGGTTAAAAAAAAAAATTTGCTTTCATGCACCTGTTTTAAGTATGTGCCTGCCAAACTGTAGTAATTAACGATTAAATCCAAGTATCTGGATATACTCAAAAGTCCCAGATCCTGTGCAAAGGACACTCCATGGTGGTTGATTCTACAGAATGTGCTACAATAACAGAAAGAGATCACAACTAGCTTGCCTCTTTATGCCCTAGAATTTTGAACTATGTCACTTACTAGGAAGCAATTACTGTGTTAGTAGATAGCTGTTTGCATATTTCTTTGAGTCTTTGGACTCCCAAAATAATCATGCTTCATCTTCTTAACTTTTCTGATTCCTAATGGATCCACTATGTTTTCAGAGTAACTTGGACCTCTCTATACCAATTGTTTCCCAACTCACCAAAATGCAAATGCTCCAAAAGTACACTGTAGATGTCTTTTATGAAAAAGGTTTGGAAATTGGAAGGCCTATACAGTTTGTGATACATTACCAATGAAGATCATATCATCTTTATATGATATATAAATTTTCAAGATGTTTTATATATAAATGCACATACTTGTGACACTAAGATGGGACACTATTCAAAAATGTATTACAACTTCCTAAACTTTCTTTGGACTATTGCTAAAATATAGATTATGTTGAACGTATTTTTTATCTGTTAAGAAGGAAAATTGTTATTCAGCTTCTTTTTTTTTTTTTTTTAGAAATATGACACACTGCGGTTGGCACAGAATAGATACTTTTAAAACTATTTGCAAGATTGCAGTCTCGGATAGTTTAATTGGAGCGCACAGTGCTGTCCTTTTGGTAACCTCGTTGCAGTATTCCTTAGAGCTACAGTCTTGGTCTGTTGGCAGATGTGCATTTTCATTACTAAATTTAGCTTTCATTCACTCTTCATTTTTTGTAATAATAATGACGTTGGCTAAACTGAAATTGCATTTATACCTGTTTAAAGCTTATGCTAAATCTGCAAGGAAAATTTAAGAAAAATATGTTATTCTGAACAATTATCCACATCTTTTTCAGGCCACAAAATGTTCATGCAGCATTCCTATTTATTTTAATGTATCTAGTAGAGTTAATGGTATAAATGTTAATATCTAATTAATGGTATAAAAGTTAATAAATCCTTTGCTTTAGATATTTAGATGCTCTTGTAAGGCTCGGGCATCTTATGATGATTAGAAAGAGCTGCAGTAAATGAAATCTTTAAAATAGCTTTTCGTTCCCCCCTCCCTCAATTCCTTGAAATTGATTTGACAAGGTTTTTTTAACTGCTTATTTTGGAAGAATATTCTGAAGTGTGGTTCTTATCTTTGTTTCTGTAGTTAACTTCATGGAAATCCTGTTCTAAATTCTTCTCATTATTTTTGTTGTACAGGTATCCTTTGTAGAGAGTTCTCTCTTTCTTTCTTGTAGTTTATCCATTTTTTGCACAATCTATTTCATTTTTTCTTTTAATGTTTTATAATCTCCTCTGAATGATACATTCATCATGATAGACTCTAATAGAGTGCGAAGATGGCTTTACAAAGCTGATGGCACTATTTTGCAGCTAATAGTTTCTGTACAGCAGCAAAAGCACATTTTCCCCCCGAAGTATATATAAAACAACATCCGATTTACTCTTCTTGTCAGTCTTGTTTACAAGCTTTCCTTTTGTTCAATTGTTCTCATTAGCAGAATATTGAATATCTTCTTTGGATTATTAGTTCCATGAGGTGCTACTCCGCTGCTTGGTTACATTCTACTTAAGTAGCATATCAATATGCATACTAACTTACATATTAGTTAACAATAAATAATTGTGGAATTATTATATAATTGAAAACACTTGCCTGTTTAGAGGCCTTTAGATAGCAAAACACAGAGGTAGATTCCTACTGAAATTTTTAAAGCCACCAATGAATGACAGGTAATTACCTGGTTGATTTCAGTGGAAATTAAGTGTCTGTATGACTTCGGTTTGCTGAAAATGATGCTAGGCAGCTTTATGTCTTAACCATCTCTGAAAACGTAATCCTGGGATAAGCTTCAGACATGTTCATTAAAACATTTAAAGAATTCAATTCTGGTTGCAATTTAGTAATTTAAATTAGCAAATCGTGGAATGACGTATGCTTATACAGTCAGTTTTGCTTTTTATGAGGACGTTGTGGGTGTCGAATGAACTGGGCCCTATGGAAAAATGTAGAGGATGTCTAAGATGTTACAGATACAGAATTAAAGTCACATGGGCATCTCCAAATTTAATTTCTTCTGACTATTAAGTCTTTAATTTAGAATAATGGGCAATATTGCTATTTTTTACATAGCTTTCTAGTATATTTTTTAAAAGAAAGTTTGTAGAAGCCAGTTGTAGAATTAAAACAATTCTCTCTATCTTGTCATCAGAGTTCCAATGCCTTACCTTTCACCTGTGAAAAATTACTCAGCACATAAATGGGTTAGAAGTGGTACTTGGCAGGGGAAAAAGTACAATCCTCCTCTCCCCTCCAAATGAAATCTCTTGTTCCAAGAGAGAAGCAATTAACTGGCAAGATAGTCTGCTGTCTTAAGGGAGAAAATCGTAACAAAAGTGGGGAGTTACGTCTTGACTCTGCTTTGGGTGGTATCTCTACTTGGGGAGCATGCTGTTGAGTTTTAAGGTCAGTTGTGTCACAAATACGATTTTTTTACACATCTTTGGTTTAGCAGTAATTTAGGATTTATTAGTGTATTTGAGATAGATTGCAAGATTAGGTTATATAATTCTTAGCAGCACTCAAGATTCAGCCAGTTTAACAGAGCAATTCAATGGAATTTGTTACAATCAAATTAGCGACTTAGTTAAAGATACGAGAGTAGTAAGGGTCGCCCAAAACTTACAAAAGGGTTGCACACACAGATGGGGTTTAAATCAAATCACACACAGACCGACAAACAGCTCTAAATCAAATTGCATGCACATAAACAGACAAACAGTTCAGAGTCAAACCGCACACAGACACAGAGGTTAACCTGTGATCAAAATTGCCCTTTTCATTAGTTTCATGAATAACTCACTTTTATGTGCCAGCATTTATCAAAGGATGATCAGTGAACCTTGTGAAATCAGGGCTTTGAGTCATCACAAAGTCATTGATGGATGATCCTTCAATCTTGCAAAATCTACCCTGAGAGGTGTCCCAGCTCAGGGGGAGGTACTGGGTCACACAGCCTGCTGTGGTTCCAGAGAGCTCAGAAGGTCTCCCTTTTGGATCAGTATTTATAGGATCTCGAGATGATTGGCTTTGGTCAGTATTTTACATTCTGACCACAGTTCATGCTGAGTCATTCTGGTACACAATTCAGGCAGCAGATGGCCCAGGTGTGGCCAGGGAGTGTCTGATGCCCAAGTCACTGCACTTGTGACCAAGATAACAGCACAACAGGGCTTATCCTGGGGTCTCAGAGTGGCCTGGGGGTGGGGTCTGCACCACCACAAGGTACCATGGTTTTATCCACTCCAGAGCTGCAAAACAACTGCTGCAGACGTGTTTTAGGAATATGTTTGTCTTTTGTTAGTCTGGAAATGTCAGCTTGACCTTAGAATAGTTTTGTGTTATTATTGTAAACACAATGCCTATCTGCAAACATATTAGTGATAAATGTAAATAAATGTATGAAACAACATTTTTTTTACAAATGTGTGAGCGTAAAAGCCAAATATGTTTGTCTAGAGAATTTATCAGTGTAAGGATATTAGTCCTGCTAAATATGAAATGTTTCTGTCTCTCCGCCCCTGCCTGCCTCCAGCCCTGCTCACCTCGCCCCACCTCTTCTCCCCTCTTCATTCCCTTCCTCCCTCTCAAAAAAACACCCCAGGAAAAAGCTATGCCCTCCAAAAAATGGGCAGCTAGTAGGAAGACCTCAATAATGAAGATATGAAAGTGTGCTATTATTTACGTTTTCTCTTGAATGTCTACTGAGAACTACAGATATTGTGATAAAGTGATAGCTTTATTAAAAAAGGCTAACTTTTTGCAAGTGAAAAAGTGTATGTTTTGCTCTTTAAAATTTATTTACATTTAAGACGTATGTTTTATCTTCAAAGTAGTATAATGGTTGTCATTTTATGAAGTACAAGACAGAGGTGAATCTAGGGTATTGTATTTATTTTGAACATTCTACCTTAATTTAAATTATAATTGATAAGTTGAAACTGCTTGCAAGGATGGTATTTTTAGATTATCTACAGCCTGTGTGTTTTTTAAATGATACTGAAATGTGATTGTATCCACAAATGTTCTGTCTCACTGTCTATCTATGCATATTTGAGCTTGTTTCCATATAATTTTAATAGAGTTCACACCTTTTAGAGGCAGCAGGTTATTTGGAAGTATGTTTTACAGTTAGGAGGCAGGAGGGAGTGGGATTCAGGAAAGCTTTGAATTTATTTTTGAGAACACTTTTTACTTGCTATTGTTTCTCTCTGCCCCACTTGCAAGTTATTTATTGGTTTTTTATTACTTTTAGTTATTTTTATTTATTATATTAATGCAATAATAACACATCAAAATAGAACAAAAGTCAGAATTAAAAAAATGCTCACTTTACTTATGCAAGTAGTATTTTGAATTTACTGGTTTATTGACATAGAATGGCAAATGGGATTTTGTTGTTGGACCACATTCATTATGTGTTTAAATTAGTGCTGCAAAATTGGATTTTGTCTTTAGATCCCGTCCATTTTACAGTTAAATTAATGCTGCATTGGGAGAGTGAAGTTGAAAATTTACTGACCAGGTTGCTGTTACATTTTAATTTTGTTTTACATGACTCTGTCTTTCTGCATTTGATAGGTACATAAATAACAAGGATGCATGTATGTGGCATTAAGAATTTCTGTTCAAATTATGGTAACAAGTCACTTGAAATTTAATTTAATTACGTAAGAGAAAGCATTCAGTGGAATTTTACTGTATTATATGTCATTTTGCATACCAGAGGGTGTAAATTTTAAGTTTGTGGTCATGGCACATTTCTCCTGAATTGATACTAAAATGTGGGCTAAACTAGGTTTGTCACATTTTTTACATTATTGAGATATCTAGTCAATACTTAATGCTTCAGATACACATTCTCCATGCTAGAAGCCACTATTAGCTTCATGTTGTCAAAAGAAATATTTTAATATACCATTACTCTTTGGCTGAATTTGGAAAGTATTGATGCTTTGAACGGATACATGGTATTTATTGGCTACTTGTGTATGAAGAAATATAATTGGAGGTTAGCAATCTGGAAATAAGGACTTGTAAATTCCAGTAACAGGTCGCATTAGTAATATACGCAGGTGATTGTTTCTAGCAGTGGTCAGTGATAGAAGCTTCAGAGAAAAAGATGTGAGAAACTTTGGATGAGCTCTAGAACAATTTGGAATCTGCTCATGCTGTGAGGCAAAAATGTTAGTTTACCATCGTGACGTTAAATA